>OMKP01024013.1:0-14382 GCA_900302375.1 Bathygadus melanobranchus
AGACCACCCTCGCTCCTGACCTCACTTCTTCCCCTGGAACCCAGGCTCAGACGGGGACTCAGCCCTATGTTTAGCTTGTAAATGTTTAACCATCAATCAACATCATAAAACACCACTTTGGATCCAGCGGAGACGCTTCTTCTTCTTCTAGTCTCCCCTCTCCCTACGGTGGAGAGGCCTGGAGCAGGCCTACTCGATTCTCTCTCCCTCTACCCCACCTCCCCTCTCACTCTCTATCCCCCTGCTCCTCCACGGTGCATGTGCCACAACGTTCCGCCCCTTTTCCCCTTTCCAATCTGCCGCTCGGCACCCTGACAGCCATCAATCAAGTGCCGATGCCATGGCGACGAGGGTCCCTGAGGGAGCGTCCGTCAGGGCCCAGTATGTGTGTGTGTGTGTGTGTGAATACACCCAGGCTTTACGAGCCCTGCTGGCTAGCCAGGCAGCCGTCACCTTCCCCCCACAACCGAGACAAAGGCTATGGCCCAAGGACTTGTACTGTCCACACACACACGACACACACACAACACCATAACCCTGACTGACTACAGTTCTATTATTTGCTTTCCATGCTATGAAAACATCGTCAACTGGATCAACTACAGAGGCTTAACAGTTCCACTTTTTAAACACAAAGCAAATTATAACATGAAAAGAAAACATTTAGTCATTTGAGGAAAAACATTTTTTTTTTTTTTAAATGTATTCCAATGCTCTCATTTGTGTAGCAATGGTACAGTTGAGCATACACTCAGTAAAAAGAAATGTGCTTTAGTATTTCTAAATTCCTATCCATCTCATTGAAAAATACATTCTTACATATTACCCATCTGCTAAGTGAGCCATTTTTGGACGCATACATCACACACACTGGACAAATACCCGAGAAACAGGCGACAAAAAGTCAATACATGTACATTAGATGTATTTGCTGTGCGGAAACGTGGGCAAACAGACAGGCATGTTGTGAAGTGTGCTCCCCCATCTGTGCGGGAGAAGGAATAAGCTAGGAATGTCGTCGTCGCAAAGCGGGCCTCGCTCGAGCCTCGCGCTAGCCTCTCTACTAGCTCCCAGGTCACCTGCCAGATCAGGAGGCCTGTTGCCCTGACAACCCTATCTGCCGAGAGCAGGGCCGACATCTACCTTTTAACCCCTTCCTGTTTGAGACGGAATCTCCCCGACAATGTAGCTTGGGCCGCGTCGAAGTCGGCTAGAGGGAAGGTTTCCGTTCCTTCGAGCGGTTCACATTGCATCTGATATGACAACAACAACAACTATGAACTGCACAGTCACGTCACGTGTCACAACTGTTTCCTGGGGCGTGCAAGAAAAATACGAGGACTGGGGAGGAGAGCGAAACGAGCAGTTGAGGTTCAGTTTGATCCAGTTTATGAGATTAGCGCTGCCAATCAGCCTGACTGCAGAAACTTAACGTAGACTCCGTGGCTAAACAATGCACAGTATCACTTAAAGATATCACTCGTGCTGTGTAAAGCAGCCAACGTCATGCAATTTAACAGGAACCATATATCAGAGAACCTGACAATGAATGAAAACCATGGTCGAGTCCAGACCATCTTTCATTCCTGATGTTTTTTTTGGAGTCATTTGGGTTCCTTACCGGACACTAAATGTTCAAGAAGGTGTCCGGTTTCACCATATGCTTGAGCCACCAAACCGAGTCAGACACATCTAACACACAAAGACCACAAAAACCAACTCAGGAGCACACGAGGAGATTTTCTTTGCTACGAGGAGGAGCGTGGCAGGCCCAGCCTCCTCTGGGGAGTGAAGCAGGGTGCTGGAGCACACCGCAGCCCAGGGGGAGAGAGCACATCGACAGGTCTGACTCAGGACCGGCTGACGTCAGCAGCTTTTTCCCAGAAGCATCTAAGTGCCTCGTTGGGAGGATTCTTAGGCCAAACAACATAGCCAAAGACCAAGAGAGAGAAGAAACAGCACAAAAACTGCCCATTTTGTACAACCTTAAAATTGTCTCACTTTGGAATTACAGGTGATTATACGTGACTTGGGGAGATAAGTATTGCCTGAAGAGGATGGCGATTATTGTTTTTAAAACAAATTACAAAAAAAAACCCCCACAGTATTCAGTCAACATCTGTAGCTCAAAAAACGGTGCTCTGCCAATACCCTGAGAGCAGAAAACCCACAACATAAATGTAAGGTTGTGGAATCGCTCAGTAAGAAGGATGCCTACCAATGTCTTCCTCTGGTAACTCCAACAGTTATGGATACGGTCCATTACACGACTTTAGCTTTTTTCTTCTTCTAGCTTTTCTGTTTTTTTTTTTTTTTGTCCTGCCACTTTTGAAGTTTTCACAATAAAGGCGCTGCCTTCATCATCGCCACCACAACCACCACAAGATTAAAACATATGGGCACCAGGTCGCATCGGCGGAGGGCAAGACTCACGTAGTCGTGGAAGGCCTTCGCTTCACTGGAGTGGTCACATGTCTCTCGTCTCTCCGGGGCCGCACAATAAAGGTCCCAAAACACACTATGGTCGGGAAAAGAAAGACATTTTTTTTTTAAAAAGGTATGAACTCTCACAAAACAACCCATGGACATGTTTACACAGAGATGAGAGTATCTTTACTCACCACCACCAGGAATGTAGGAATCCAGGGGGTTCTCCAAGGGTTATATTCTTCTCCCATCGTATCTACAACACAAGAATTCACAAATAAAAATTCCAAATTGTGTTTGCTGCTTAATGTGCCGAAATGCATTTGTAAAAATTGTATTGGTATCTTGCCTTTTTTTAAAGGCAAGATACGATTGAATAACGCCATATTTTTGTGAACTAAGATAATAGAATATGCAATAACTTTTACTTAGGAAAATGGCTCTTACCTCAGACAAAAAGGTCTGTGCAGACTTCTGTGCTCCTATATGTAACAAATATTCATAGACGTATAGGGCCAACCTGCGTAAAAGAAACACGTTTTAAAATGTATACATAAAACCAACATTCGCGCCATATTAAAATTACTAATTGGCAATAACGCCAATTGGTTACATTTCCTCCACACACACAACGGTGTCGGTACAGACTCTGAACAATGGCTGCCAATAGCCTATGCCAAACAATTAAATGGGGGGCTGTGTAACCAAGCAAAACCCTGGCAAGGATTCACCATACTCAAACATGGAAAGTGACGATAGAGTAAAGTATTGCTCTACGATGTAAAACGAAATAATAGACCGTGCCACACCACCAGCATTGTAACACAGATAACGCTGGCGGTAAACGGTGTAGGCTACACAAGGTAATAAAACGTAACCTATGAAAAGCGCAACAGAAACAACGTAGCGAGGCGGTGTTATTGTTGTCGATGGGAACAATCACGAATCATCGGAACAAAATACAGAAATAAACACCGGCCAATGCAAAACAACGACACGCACAATCTTCGGGAATATGAAAAAGGATAGCAATGAGCCAAAGACGGCAGAATACAGCTCAAGAGGAGGAATGGCGAGCTGCAGACAAGGCGCTTCATTCAATTCCTTCCTCGGCAGGAGGAAATCGCCTATCGCAAGCTCTCCAGAAAACACGAGAGGCTACACAGAACAACTTGCGGCATACACAAAAATAATATCAGTTTAGCAGCTTACTTTTCTCTTGCTTGGCCGTCTGACGGCACGGGGGTGCCTTTGCCTTTGGGGAACATGGTTTTGTGTGGGAGGACGCCCGCCTTCTCTTTCTTTTCGCTATTTCATCTGTCAGATCATCACGGCCGCGACCCTCTAGCGCTCCAACCGCACTCCTCAACCGAGCCTGGTCAAGGGGAAGTGGCTGCACGGCCCGGATTGGCATTTCATCCAACCAATGAGCACGCAGCGTCGCCTCAAGGGCCTTCCCTTTTAGCCCGGGTAGTTACGGTAATGTACGCGTGTGTTACAATTAATAAAAATGCACTTCACGTCGTTATGCATACTTAAATGGATATATGGGGTTGGATGCTGGGCGAAGGAGTTGTTTTTAGCACACCTTGTACCCGCAAAGAGGTCTAGAGAGCGAGTAGACCTATCATTTTTTCGGGAGAAAGTAAAAGTACGAAAGCCATGAAGCAAGATAGAATAAGTAAAGCGTGCATTATACTCAGCATTGTACGGCCACTGTAACACAAATATTATATATCATAATTATATTAATAATTATTTTGAATGGAAAAAAATAGAACTCGACATATTCTGCCGAAATGGACAGTTATTACACGCATTAATTGCATTAGGCCAATAATTCAGTAATATAAATCATTTAGAATTTCACTTATAATTTAATTTTGAAATATTGATTCTATTTTCATCAAACCGTTTAGCCGCTATTAAAATATGCCTAGTTTTCCCTGTCTGTCTCCCGAGTTTCGTAGGTGTGCCCATATGTTTTTCAAAACCTATTAAAATAGTAAAACTGATACAAACTCGTCTGCACACTGGGCGACAATGCATGTATTTATAGTCTTAATATTTCTTCCTTTTTTTACAGTCTATGCTCCGAAGCCTGGAAGCCGGGAGGGAAATTTTAAGGCGGAATTTCCAGATGCCCTTTATCCGTGACAGCCAAGCGAACCAAGTTATTGCGGAGCCCACCTTAAAAAAACGTTCATAGCCGTCGCCTCCAGCGGGTTGTAAAGCGCCTCTGTGAGACGACAGCGGGAGAGGGTCTTGTGGAATGGGCTAAACGGGAGAAACACGGTATGGGTTCAATTCCTCGGCCAGATTATGTGTTGTGTAGTGCCTTGCACCTAATTAGAAACTTTGTCAAGACGTTGCAACAATAGGGTAAGTCTTTTTTCCAAACTATGCCGAGCGTGTGTTTGGGTTGCCAAAGTTTTAGCCTATAACAAAACAAACAAAAACAAGTCTTTCAGTGGTTGTTTTTTCTTCCTCTTTTGTCGACTGGGTGTGCATTTGATATGTTGCTGCACGTGCATTTCGTAATGAGTTATATTTCTGACCTGATGTCGCAATTTCAATGTTGTCAATGCAGAGGTCACTTCAGCTATGTGTAATGTCATCCAGGGTAACAGACAGGTGACCAATAGCATGTGTGCCACAGTCAAGTACACACGCAACATTTGCTGCGCAGTAATTTGTGCATGGATTTGTGCCATTTAATCGTACGCAGGCGGATTTGCACATGCTTTTATAACTGCAATAGCGTTAGCAATAGTGTAGTGATATAGTCATGAGTTAGTTATTCGTGCATTATTTGAAGAGTAGGCCTGTGTTATTGAAAGAGGTTTCATGATCAAGCATACATGGAAGCATGGAAACAACGTTAAGTATTTTTCCAGGTAGGAGTACAGAACCATCTTGTCTTGGGCAATCTTTCCGGCTTGTAATGTGATCTGATGATTATGTAAAGTGTTTATTTTGAAAATACAAAAGGCCATTGTTTTCCACTATGACACTGGCAAAAGTGAACCGGGTACTTTTTAACTGTTGAGTTACGCTTTCAGATTACGAAAAAAGTTTGGGTAGGGTAGGGTAATTTTCAGTGACTGATTATTTCTTCTGAATGTCCTCTGACATGGTTTATATCAGTTGTTAACCATGTCAGTTAGGTCAAATAATGTATATTAATGATTTAATTATTGTATAAGAAATCGATCTATTGTATGTTGTTGCAGCTAGGCCTTTGGTGGGAATACGTTTATCATTAACAATCAGTGATTAATACACAAGCAATAATCACCCACTGCCCTTTGACCAAGTCTCCAAACTACCTTGCTGATTTCCCTATTTTCTTTATCTTCCAATCCTTCTTTCTAGATTAGAGTGATGGAATCACACGTGGAGCTGGAAGTGGATTCCCTGAAGGATGCTCTCTTCATCCTGGAGAGCGGGGAGGTGTACAGAAACCCCACAGAGGTCAAAATGAGTCAGATTGTGCTTCCCTGCCACGCCAACCACTGCGGGGAATTGAGCGTCGGACAGCTGCTCAAATGGATGGATTCCACCGCCTGCCTTTCCGGTAAGCAGGTATCATTCACACGAGAACTCGCCACTCGTTTCAACCTACGCTCAGAGTTCATTAGGCAGATGCATCACTTACACATTTGGCATTAAACAAGCACTTGTTCCAACGATGCACGCATGGTTGCGTCATTGTATCGCTGAGCGGTAATGGATGGATGTCTTGTGCTTGATTTACGTGTGAGCTATGTGTTTGGACTCACAATGACGTCATGCTCCATGGTATACACTGATTGTTTAATCTCTCCCCAGCCGAGAGACACGCAGGCTGCTCCTGTATCACGGCATCCGTGGACGACATCCACTTCGAACATACGATAGGGTGAGACTACGGCGTCGGTGACCTCGCATCCGATTGGTCGAAGGGTCTCATTGATTGAGTGTTCATGCTGAGGGAGGACAGAGATGTTAAAACATATTTGTCTTAACACAATCCAAGGAGAGCTCAACTCAAGTGACCCAGCAGCAAGGGCTTCAAACTCTGTTGATACTATCATGGTTGCACAATGTTTACACTATGCGCTCGTGTCTCTTCTGCAGGGTGGGACAGGTAGTCAACATCATCGCAAAGGTCAACAGAGCCTTCACATCCAGCATGGAGGTGGGTGCACGCTATTCGATTTTTCATTCATTCCGTTTTGTTTGCACTGCAATGGTCACACTCGACTCGTGACAAATCCCCTCTCTTGTTCCAGGTGGGGATTTTGGTGACTTGTGAAGACCTCTACATTGGTAAACAGTGGAAGGTCTGTCACGCCTTTGCCACGTTTGTGGCCAGACGCACCGAGACGGGGAAGGTGAGAGGGCGAAGTCATCGGCACAAAAAACAAACGGTTTTACGTGCTCCTCGTTCTAGTTTCATGTATAATATATCACTCTAATGTTCCGCTCCTGCATAACTTCAGCCATAACACGTGTGTGTGTGCGTGTGTGTGCGTGTGCGTGTGTGTGTGTGTGTGTGTGTGTGTGTGTGTGTGTGTGTGTGTGTGCGTGTGTGTGCGCGCGCACCCACAGGTGCAGTTGAAGCAGGTGATCCCACACACACAGCTGGAACAGGTGGAGTACAGCCTGGCTGCCGAGCGGCGGAGGATGAGGCTGATCCACGCTGAGATCATTACGGACCTGCTGAGTAGCAGCACAGCTCAACTAGGTAGCAGCACAGGGCGCTCTGCAGTGCAGATGCCAGCTTTCACAACACTACACCTCATTGTGTGCCAGTAATACTCTCCCTCACTCAATCACGGCGGATTGCCTCTCTCTCTCTCGCTTCAATCAGGAGAATGCCAGGAGCACAAGGACGCTGTTCCAGCTGAGAAGACGCGGGTGGAGAGCGTGGAGCTGGTGCTGCCCCCACATGCCAACCACCAAGTCAGCACCTTTGGGGGTCAGATCATGGCCTGGATGGAGAACGTGGCTACCATTGCTGCCAGGTGGGCAGCTAGCACCATTCACATGAATAGCCTACTGAGATACGGGGAAACAAGAGAGTTCAACGTCTGCCTCTCTGTTCCTCCAGCCGGCTGTGCAATGCTCACCCCACGTTGAGGTCCATAGACATGTTTCATTTTCGTGGTCCCTCTCACATTGGGGACCGTTTGGTACTGAAGGCGATCGTCAATAACGCCTTCAAGAACAGGTGAGTTCACGTAACACATCACTGGAGTGGGGAGATGGAAAGATGAAAGATGAACTATTTACATAAAATCTGACTTGATCATAGCCCATTGAGTGTGTGTGTGTGTGTGTGTGTGTGTGCTTCTTTATTAAACTTGGTTGTATGTGCATGTTGTTCTGTATTGTACTTGTCCATGCCACCTTAGTATGGAGGTGGGGGTGTGTGCGGAGGCCTATCAAGGTGGAGAACCTCTCCGTCATATAAACAGCGCCTTTATGACCTTTGAGGTGCTAGATGGCGGCAGGAAACCCTGCACGTTGCCACGGATACGACCTGAACCTGTGGTAAGCTGTGTGAATGGCCGCTATTTCTAGCCACAGAGAAGGTAGCGTGCAGAGCAGTAAAGGTTATTTATTAACAAAACTTGACATTCGTAACACTTTCTATCCATGGTGAGGACAACACCGGTTGTTATCGTTTAATGAACCCTGGATTACAACTTCAACTCTGAGTCACTCTCTTACAGGATGGGAAAAGGCGTTACCAAGAAGCTTTGGCGAGAAAGAAGATTCGCTTAGATAGGTAACGTCATATATCTACTCCGTACCGGATGATTCATGTGAATGAGCAAGGCCAGATGTGTTAGTTCCTCTATTTTTTAACATATTTGTCATTTGTTTTTCATTCAGGAAGTACATAATCACATCCAGACAAACACAAGTGCCCTTGTCTGTTCCCTGGGACCAAAGTAACCAGGTATTAGCCTCTCATGTTGCTAACAGAAGCTCTCTATCTGTTCCGTAACAGACACTTTGGTTTTTGCATGTAAAACAACATAGCTTTAATTTAAATCTTGGTTTATTTGCGACCCCCCCCGCCCCCCAGATGTACCTGAGCTACAACAATGTATCTGCGCTAAAGCTGATGGCCGCCAAAAACAACTGGGTGTTGACCTCTGAGAAGAATAAGGTCAGTGATGTGTGATAGTGAGGTGATAGTGATCGTGATCACTGTCCAAACAAATACAAAGTTGTAAAGGACATGCCACACACACTATAAATCACTGCTCTATTGTGTGGAACGATTGCGTTTTTGATCATGCTGTGGAAGCCACTCTAATGCTTAGGCTGTGTATGCTGTGATGTTCCAGGTCAGTCTGTACACTCTGGAGGAGAACCACGTGCTGTGTTTTAAGGTGGAGATGTATGTCAACATAGCAGCAGCTCAGACCTTCCACCTGTTGGCGGATCTGAGGAGGAGGCAGGAGTGGGACAGGCACTATGAGTGAGTGTCTGTGTCGGCAAGTTTTTGTCCATTCCACAATATTTTCAAAATAACAGTTAAAAGAACGCTTGAATTATTTCAACTTTCAACTTCAATAGTGTATTATTATATGATCTAATAGTACATAGATAATATTACTTCCAGGGATGTCATTTTCTACATTACATTATGTGGCTTTGGTAAATAAGAAACGATAAAGAAAGTGAATAAATTAAAATCATTTTGTGATGACAATACGGTAAAAGTCACTGTAATGGTTTCCCATTTGAATGTGCCCACTGTGTTGACAACAGGAAGTGTGAGGTGGTCATCCAAGCAGACGAAGAAGACACTATCTATCGTGTGACCACGCCGTCGATCACTAAAGGGGGCAAAGGTCAAGATTTCATCATGTTGGCGTCCAGGAGGCAGCCATGTGACGCGAGGTATTCTAGAACCTGCTCACTGCAAGCCGAATTCATGAATAATGCACTCATAATGTAGATATATTTCATGATATGTGTTCTTTATTGTTGATATATTATTGTAGCCATGCGTTTGCCTTTGTGCCTCCACTTTTCCACTTCGATACTTGACATGAGTTTGCACTATAAATAAAAACCTGATGTAGTGCTGTCCCTTTGCCTCCCAACATAGGGACCCATATCTAATTGCCCTGCGTTCAGTCACCCTGCCTACTCACCCTCCCACTGACGACTATACCAGGGGAGAAGTGCTCTGTGCTGGCTTCTGTATCTGGGAAGAGTCCAGTTCAGTTACCAAGGTGGGCCAAATGACAACGCAACTTTCTATTATTAACTGCTGTTGCATACAGATCAGACAGAAATCTTCCATTACGGATGCAAAAATGTTTTTGTTGTCCTCCGTCATCCATTTGTAATAAAATCAATGAAAAAATGTCTGCTATCTGTAGCCATAGAGGAGGTAGCGTGCAGCACAATAAAAGTAATTTCCACTCAAAATGAATAGCTTTAACCATTATTTCCTGTGTTGGGTTTGTTCGGTCCCAGATAACCTACTACAACCAGGCCACGCCGGGTGTCCTCCCCTATATTTCCACGGACATCGTCGGGTTGTCCTCCGGCTTCTATTGCAGCTTCTCTGCCTGCAGTGACTTCCTGGAAGCTAACAAGACCTGCCCAGGAGCTCCTGCAGCTCCTCCTGCTGCACCGTGAAAACTAAAGACCTCTATGTATGTAGTATGAAATGTATCATCATAAGGAATGAGGGGCAGCGCGTGGATGTCCGTACAGTGTTCTTTGGGGATACAGATGGTTTAATGTGACTTTTTAGCTGTCCAAGCTTGCACTAAGCTTGATATTTTACAAAGGACTATGGTGGGTTTTCACACAGTACTTCATCCCTACTTGGTCAATGCTTTGGAGGGGTTTGTTTCGTTCTAAATTGGCAGTATAATTCAATACAAATGCAGGCAAGAACAGCGTGTGCCTTTTGCGCACAAGGACTTGCTTGTTGTTGTGAAGCAATAGTTTTCCTTTTGGACTTAAAGCTGCTTAAGTTTTATTAGAACCAAACTTCCATGACATATTGTGCAATATTAATCTGTAGATAGTTACATAATATTTGTTGTTGTTTGTTGTTAATGTCAGTTGTTACATCTAGTGTAATATAAACAGAGAATTCATGACCCTCAGATTGGCATGTGTTATTTATTTGCATTGCATCACATTTACAGGAGCTAATGAGTGTGAACTGAAAGTATTTTGAACCTGCTGTTTTTTGTAACTTAAAGGATAAGGATATTTTCTACCTCGACTAATTTCATATCATATATCGATATCTGCTCATTGTTTTAGTGTGTGCATGTTAATGAGGATTGTGATCACTGCGTGCAATCTTAGATTATTTGTGAGTACGTCAATGGGATTGGAAAATTGCCATAATTTTAATAAACACGATTTTCTGTAGATGTTAACTGATTTTTCTTGAATTCCCTTTACATTCATAGCAGTACATTATTTTTCTACTAAACAATATCTACTACAATTTCTACTACAACAAAAAAGGCTTTTGATGCACTGTGAGTGTGATAGTGGTATTGTTAACAGATATGTTCCTACAGGGTAGGGGAATAGAGTCTATATGGAGTCCAGGGACGTGTTTTTAGGCTTGTGTATTACAGAACCTCCACTCAAGCCCCACTTGCAGAAGACAACAGGTACAGGTTCGATCCCTAATATCTGCAGTCTACCTGTAGGCATCCCTGGGCAAGATGCCTTCCCCTTACATGCTCCTTTATAACCTGCATCTGAATTCACTGCAAATGGCTTTGGATAATAGCTCCTAAATAGCAAAAAATCATAATAGATTCATATTTAGGTATGTGTCTTGACAGCAAAAGCAAATAATTAAATAATGATTTATGATCTTTTTTTGTGTGATTGTGTGAAAGCTTTCATTGTGATTGTTGGCCTAGATGGTAACCCCTCATGCACATGCACAGTCTGACCATTCTCATTGTGTATGGTTAACTGAACCTGTCTTCTGGGAACCCCTGGCCAGTGGTGCTAGTGACCCTGATTGAACCTTGGATCTGATCGCTCTTTGGCTCCTCTCATGGTAGAGGGTGAATGCTCTCTGCTGGGTGGTGTATTTGTTCATGGTCTTGTTCACCGAGACGTGCCTCCAGCTGAACTCCATCACCATCACCCGCTCTGAGGCTGCTCTCTTTTTCTCCTCCCGGAAGGTGTCGTGCCCCCGCCTGGCGTCCTCTACCTCTCTGTCCAGGCTGACCCTCCTCTGCGCCATGGCGACCTCTGTCCTAGCCCTGTCCCACTCCCTCTGCCACAGCGCCTCCTCCCTTCGGCTCTCCATGAAGCTTTGGCGTGTGACTTTGGCGACTTGCCTCCTTTCTAGGGCTTGGTTCACCTGCTCTGTCTTTTGCTTTATGATCTGAGCTCTTGTCTCCAGTAGTTTCCCACGATCAATCCCACCCCCGTGGGGAACACGCTGAGGGCACTTCATCCATCTTCTCTCACTGGTGTCCGTTTGAACGCCATTGCACAAGCAAACGTGTTGTATGGAGGGTCTGGATTGGTTTTCTTGCCTGGAGTGGAAATTGTGAATAGCGTTGCGGATGTCTAGGTTCTCCTGGCGCCGGACGATAAGCATGTCTCTGAGAGGGTCGGCGTTGAGCAACGAGGCCTTGAAGCAGTGCACTGGAAACTTCCACGCCTCGCGATCCTTTTCATGTTTTCTTCCTGCCGAGTCAGTCCAAAGAGAATTGAGAAGAAAGAAAGAGAAGAAAATAAGAAAACCTGGTTGAGGTTAAAAACTCTCAATGGTGTATTTGAAGTTGTCACCTTGGACAGTTTCAGTGCTTCCAGAAGGTTCACTTGTTCACGTTTTTGGCGGAGGATCTTTTTTTTTCTTGGCTGTTGAAACCTGTTGCAAACATGGTAGCTGTTGTCAGCCAATGAACATTGTCCTAGATAGTAGTAAATGATAAACAAAGGATAAGGATAATGATCTGAACTCTGCAACACGAGTTACCTCTGGAGAGTCTGCTTGTAGATGTTTATTTAAGTTCAACGTAATTCTTTTGGTGTTCACATTGTGTTTCCCAGGCCTCTGAAACACGATACCAAGGGATACCATGTTAACTGCAAATTATCTCATACATACTTTTGTTTGTGCCATTATTAAACTATTGGAACATACCATAATATACTACATTTGAATAGTATCAATGGACAAAATAATTAAAAACACCACCGACATTTCAACCTTACAGGAAGAGTGATATCTGTAAAAAAAAACAAATAAACAGTTGGTGTGAAAGTAGAGTGCCACTTCTAAACTGCCAAAGGTCCTTTTAGCAAAATATTTGACTCCCTGCTTGTTGCTTCTTCCTGGTGAACATTAGGAGACCAGTAGTATTGGGCAAGTCATCAAGCGGTTATAAATATGCTGACATGTATTTACTTTGTTGTCTTTTACAGACCTGCATTTCCTCTTTGGCTGAACACTCTTTGACCAAGCTCGGCTCAGAGGTGTGTTCAGCTGCTGAATCCACAGGGGAGGCCGTTGTTTCTTTGTGGCTTTTCTTCTGTTTAGGCCGAGGTGCATCTTTGACTAGTCTGAATATTCAACATGCAGCAACTGAAGACATTAACAAGAACTGATTCAATCATTTTGACAAATTCAAATCTCTCCCAAGCCCTTTTCTTGTCAGGTGACCTCGAATCCAATGTTGGATGATGGGAATGGGCGAATAAGTTGCCTGAGTCGTGTGAATCTCAGATAGGATTTTATTAATCGACTTCATTTCGCTTTGATATTGGTCCTGTGTGTTAAATGCAATCCATGTACATACAGTTCATATCATGTCTGAGAAATGTGGCTCAAATAAAAGTGTTCAAAACATCTCCTCATTCAATGTCCTACTTAGTAACTAATCCAGTCACAGTTTTCATCATTCCCACTGATCGTATTAAAAGGAAAACAAAACAAAACTATGTAAATAGCAAGGACATACCATCGGGGTCGATGGACCATAAAGTTTCACTAAAAAGTTTGGGCTGAAGGCTTTGAACTTGGATGGCAAATGGAGAGTGGCCAGCTCCTGGTCCGAGATCACGTGGTGGTCCAGGGCCCACAGTGACCATATGCTGTAGATGACGATGCATCTGTAGTCCCCCTTCAGGCTAAATTTGGTGTCGTAGAGGGTCAATCCAGTGAGTTTTGGGCAGCCTGCCAGTCCCTGGATATTCTGTATTGTCTCCATGTGGTTGTCATGGAGATTAAGAAGCTGCAGCTGTCCCAGCCTTCCCAAAACAATGCATCTGGGAGCTGGACAATCTGGGGGTGGGGGTGGGGTGCGTGTTACTGTATAAGCTATCTCATAACAGTTACAAATACAGAGATATACCACAACAGAGAGATATAGACAGTATGTCCTGAGGGCTTAGGGTTAGGGGGTGTCATATAATGTGGCATGTGAAACCCTTTGAACTGTGATTTGGGCAATACAAGATTAAGGGCTATACAAATACAATTGACTTTACTTGAGTTGTGGGTATATTTATTATAAACATGTACAAATAATCTTTCAGATTTACTATAAAAATAGGCCCATGGCAAATATTGCTAAATTAACCAACCTGGTTTCCTTTGAGGTCCAATTTCACCAAACGTACACATTCTGCAAGAGCATCTATTGTTGTGATACTGTTGTCGGGCAAGTTGCAGATCCTAAGAGATATGAATAATCCCAAGTCTTTCACATCTTTCAGGAGCAAGTGGCCCAGGCTGGCCATCAGAATGTCCTGAGGACCAGCAGCTGCCACCTCCCTGTTGAAACCCTGCCCATGGCCCAGTACCAGGGACTCAGAACAAGACAGGAACGCTTTCTGGACAGCATACATGTTGTGAATAATAATACATAAATAAATAAACCCACTCTTTACATCGAGTGACTGAGTAATTCGGCATGTAGTTTTGGTGTTGCCATGGCG
>OMKP01024019.1:0-15161 GCA_900302375.1 Bathygadus melanobranchus
GCAAGGTGACTCTGACTCCTGCGATTCCCTCCTGGTAATGTTTTCCCACCTGGCGCCTTGAAAACGTGTTCAATTTTCCTCTTGGCCCGATTTTCTATTTTTTGCACTTCTTTCACACTTACTTCGCTCAGGCGTTCAAATTTAACTTTAACCACGGTTTTGTTTTAGGCCTTTGATTGCTCTACCCGGAGCACAAAAATACATTTTAAGAAGTTAATTTATTTGCATTCGCTGAGAGTTGCCCCTGTTGCGCACAAGTTAACCTGCTAAATGTAACAACATAGAAAACTGAATAAGATCTTAATGTAATTAGCGTCAGCATAATAATCATAGTCGTGAGCACACTGAAGCAAATCCCTGACAACTAAGTTTGGTATGGTAATAAAGTATCTGAATCTATGAGTGTGTAATGTCTAAAATGACACTCTAGGCCTAATGTCTGCAATCCAGGTCCGAACCTTTGTGTATTTTACAGCGTAAAGAGGTGACTTGCATGTGCCACTTGTCAGTGGATGGCTATTTAAGATAAAATAATTTCCGATACAAAATAAAATATGAAAACAAACATATTAAAGTCAAACATAGTCAAACATTTATTTGTCTGTTCTTCAGAGAAAACTGTCACCATCTAATACAAATCCTATAACAGATGTCATTCTACAACTAGTCCGCCCTGCGATTAACCTCCACACAATTTATAGTTTTGATATATTCTACAAATTGCATCTGTTTGTCAAGCTCCCAAGTCATTTTTCCTGACACAACGTACAGCCTTTGAATTAACGACTGGAAACCAAGGCAGGCAAGTTCAGTGTCAGTGTCATAGTTGCTTATACATAAAAATATGTATAAGCAAATATGTTTATTAAAACTAGCCACATTTTGTAGTGAATGTTGAAAACCGGGACATTTATTTGTTTCACAGATATCTGTCGGGACTCTGGACACCCAGCTTGAACCCAGCGGGAAAATCCCGGACAAACCAGGACGTCTAGTCACCCAACTTTGGATGGAAGAAAAATTATACAAAGGTATCGAGGAGGTAACGTATGCAGTATGTTTTAGACTCAAACTCCTTCAAGTCCTACTGATGTGACAATGTACAGACATGTGTGTCAACCACACCACTCCATGGTGTGGTTAAAAAATGCTCACATGATGTGTCGCTAAACGCTAACCCCTTCAGACAGTTGCAGGCGGCATGAATGATGGCTTTGGTTAAGGCGGGTTTGTCAAATTGTGAGTTGAAATGAAGTGTTGAGGAGAAAGCGTACAGCCCATAAGGGATTCTGTAGTGCTCATCGTCAGCCCCTCCACACAGACGTGATTAATGGTAGTAATCAAGTGATGTCCCTTCACTGGAATGGCCCAATGGAGACCCTACCTAATTACACACTGACAGCAAACAACTCCAAATAGAAAATTCAAACACTCAACATCCATCTCTATTCTCCATCTCTTGTGCGACAGCTTGGGGCAAGGTTCATCTTGTCCACAGTGACTGCCTCTCAAAGACAATAGTGAAATGGCATTCAGGCATGCGTAACGTACTTCTGTGACAGTATTTTAAGATGTGTTTAAAAAAAAATAACAGTGGGCTTAAAACGGGACCAAAATATAAGCGGGATATGAATTGATTCTTCAGGATTTAATTGTGAATGATTGTGCCAAAAATATATACTTGTGTGCTGCTGCAGGCGTAATACGAGAGGGAAATGTTACGTCTAGCATTTTAAAATAGAATTAGATGACAATTCTATGCCAGACTGCCCCACTAATAAAGATGTTTTATTTGTTTTTAATTTTTTGTTTGGATGAATGTTGCTATTTTGACAGGCTCTGGTTTAAAAGAGTAGACCACATTCCTACATTACTACAGCAATTGGTGTACTACACTTTGGCTCCAGTCTTCTATGTAGCGATGTTAGCCAACTGGGCTTTATATAAGTGGGGCGCATGTTGAATAGGTTAATAATATGACTGGAAATTACTCAATTTTCTTTGCATGCTAAGCTAACTTATTCTTCGGCTGTGAGAGACAGTGTCCTTCTCTTACCTTCACCTTGAAGAGCAGGATGAAATTAAAAAGAGGTAAGGGTTAGGTAATTGCTAGAAAATTGGCATACTGAGATAAAACCTTAAACTATAAAATACAGCTCAATTTTAGCCAATAGGTTTTCACTGATGACAATACCTTCCTGTTTTTCCACCACTGGTTGAAGAACAAATCGGCTTCCAGCTGTTACAAGCTATATGTGTTAAACCCACTGCATGTTGTACCCGTACCAGGCTGCGCTGCTTTGGATTACACACTTTGGTCCAGGGTCATTGACTGATCTGGGCCTGATAAGTGGTTTATCCCACCTAACAACTCCACAGCATACCCTCACCCACATCCTGCCATCCCTAAGATGAACTTTGTTCATTTCACTGACACCAAACGGACCCCAACGCTGTTAAATAAAGACACACTCTGATGAGTTTAACCATACACCATTTGGGACGATTTGGGCCTTCTCGGCCCCTCTTCCATGCATTCCAGAGATGCACATTCTCCCAAATACAATTATACATACACAAAGTGATCCCCACGAGCATGATCAACAACAACCTGGACTGTAAAAAACAAGAAGAAAAAGGTGTTCTCCAGAAGAAGTGTTCCGTTGAATCCTATTTGAGAAACTATAGTGCCTCTATATCATCCCCCGTTCTCTCTTCATCTCTGGCTATAGTAGGGGTCACAAAATATTCCTGTGACCATCCTAAAGAACATGGGGATGCCCCAGATCGAGGAGAAAGTAGGCCTTTGTTTCTAACGTTAGACGGGCGACACTAATTCATTAGAAGGACAATATCAGTCATGAGAAGCAGGGGGGGGGGGGGGGGGGTGTTGACAATGAGTCTGATGTGGAGTTTGATGTTGAATCGGCTATTTTATAATAGGGTTGCTTACAGAGGTATTAAATATCTAAATATTGAAACAAGCCAACCTAAAAACTGTCTGGGGTGCACACAAAAACCTGGGTAGGTGTAACAATGACCCGAGAAGTATTAGAAAGTTAGAAAGTTTAGAAAGTTCATAGAAGCAAAACTCCCGAGACAGCGGTTTCCCGGAGATGTTGATTCCATCGTTCGTCTTCATGCCAAGAGACGACCGCAGTTCAGTTCAGGTGGCGAACACTTGCTAGCTTGATTGAACCTATCCAAACATCACTGGACCAACATGATTTCTGCTGAGACTGGAGAGATCCAGGAGATCCAACCCATTTGGTTTAGGGTTTAATAAGGTCAATAGTTACAATTTAGCATGGTAAATTCTCCTGTCCAGATTTCCCATTTTAAGCTGTGTGTTTTATTTAGATTTAGGTTTTTGTTGTTTTGTCTATGTTCGTTTACACCCCCATCATTTATTCATGGTAAATGAATTTCCTAAATTGTGTAAATAAATGTCATTATAATCGAAGGAGGAAGTAGTGCTTGTGATTGGTGGACTGTTGAATCACACATTTTGGACAATAACTTAAACTTCAGATCGAATAAATTGTCTTGGTTAATTCATCTTTATTGTATAATCTAATATCTAATATTAGCTATATTCTTCCTAATGGAAGTTTGCCCAATTTGAGTAGTAAAATAACCAAAGTTATGTTTAGATCAGTTTACGCCACTTAATCACACTACAATGCTTTGAATTGATCTCGCATTTTGTATTTTATATCAAAGAATGCACCGTTCCTTAATAAAAAAAATGTATAGAGTAGCTCGAAAAGCATTATTTACCTGCCTAACGTTGATCATATAAAAAAATCATTTTTCAAAATAAACATTTATGGCACGTTATTCAATAGACCCTGACTTCTCTCAGTCGCCTTCAAATAAAACGCCTGAAACTCCAAACATCAGAAAAACATCAACTGACCAAAACATTTGCAACACAAGGACAGCCTTCTTGCTAGTATTGATCTAGTTACCTCACATTTTCCAGTGAGCAAACCTCAAAAACAGTCATTAACCCTTTTTTTTAATTTAACATCCGGTAATTCCTACTTTAATGTCTTCCCATCTGGATTAATGACAAACTATCTATCTGAGAAACTTCAGGCGTCCCCTCTTCATTTAGCACAGTTCCCATACTAATTTAGCATGTGGAAAGCCATTTGCTGCCATATAATATTCTTTACGGCCCTACATTTCTGTTCATCTGTTCATTTTATCTCTACCCACAAAAACGTACTGTGTGACTTTATCAAAGAGACATATCGACTCTGATATGAATTGTCAATGTCAAAGGCATTGGATTGCAACTTTCCTGAAGGAACAGAATCACAAGAGATAGTAACATCTACACGGGTGTCTTCTAGCGAAACATCCCACGGGCTACTTAATACATCAATTACCGCTATCTAAGTAATTGCAACTACCCAAAGCCGAGTCATGATTAATGTTTGGACTGTGGTGCTGGGAGTGTGAAAAAAAGACCCCATATTGTTTATTCAGGTAGATTGTTAATTAGCTAAGGATGATTAGCTTCACCTGAAGGTCATACGTAACCGTATGAGACGCTAAAGGTAGCATGTGCCTAATGAGGAAATTGAAAAACACTGTCGCTTTTCTCATGTTATGTTGTGCTCGGAGAACTAGCTTTTGTTCTCACTGGTTTGATTTATCCTTGATGTGCGACAAATTGTTTTAATTATACCACTTCATTGAGATAAGGAGTGTACCACGGTGGAGTACATCGGGGGCCAACACAATACACCCCTTCCCACGCCTCCCCTCCCTCTCTTTTCAATATTCTGGGACACGCTTGTATAATTCTCTTGCTCTTGACAGTTTGAAGAAACACAGTGCCGCCGAAGCGGTTTTTGTTCAGCCCTGATCGCTCCGCGCAGATACACGGGCGCCCGGCTGCGGCACGGCGCCTGCGACGGCGGGCGCAGCACACCCAAGCAATCGCAGAATAAAGTGATGTGCCAACAACACAGCTGCAGTTCCCTACCACTACATCCACCTTGGGGAGCGGGATAAACCCATCAAACGTGGAGGTCGAGCGCGGTCTCGGGAAGCTAAAGTAGCCGGCGCGCCAGACGGCGTAGACTGTCTGCCACGCATCACGGCCTGGCGTTGTTTTTTGTCCAACGCCACAGGAAGTTTCAATCTCTTCAGCTCTGTCTGGAATGTGAGAGATTGAATATCGTCGTCAATCCTGTTGTGTCTTTGCTTTAAATGCACCTGAAATAACTAATACACTTTTGTTGCCTTCTATGTAATATGGCTTTAGTGGTTGAAGCTTTTTTGAAAAATTACGTGTTTCAAAAGCTTGACATGAATGCATTAGCATGTCTTTGTGCTTTCTTAGATTTCTGTCTTCTGCGTATTGTGCTACAGAATACAAAGTGGCCCCATTTTTCTGTTGTATATCTAGAAATAGGCTACTGGTTAGTCATTGTCTGTGTTCTGGACTTACAGTAATGGACATATGGAAATAGAGACAAAACTAGCTTTGCAAGCTAAGCCTATGCAGAATAATGTGTTTGTAATTTGGTTCATGGTAATTTTGCCCCAGGTCCCATCTGACAGATTAAAAATGTGCCCCTTCATCACAAGGCATTTGTACAGCCCAGTGGGCCCATAGGAACCAGTGAACAGCAATCATTCCCTGCCGCACAGCTCTGAGATGGAGATGACAAAAAGAGTTAGTTCCTAATGTTTCCGATGTAGCCAGTAAACATGCTTTCAGTGTAGTGCTTTTCAGAAACGCCTCCCTCACCAGCACCCATCACCAACCCCTCCTTTGCAGTTTACCCTGTAGTTTTTAAAAGATCAAACCATCTTGGCCATAAAAATCAAATGGCAGAAAGGACTTGTAAGTGTGGGGTTTCCTGGCAGTGAACACAAATCTAAGACCCGAGAGTAAGAATGCTAAAACCGTGGTCGGAGAGGAACAAGGCAGCTCATCACTACCTCTCTAGCTTTGCTTGTACTTGTTTTGACTAGCATCGTTGTTGTTGTTTCTTTGTTGCAAAGACAGCTGTAACATTAATAACAACCTGTA
This sequence comes from Bathygadus melanobranchus, assembly GCA_900302375.1. Taxonomy (NCBI): domain Eukaryota; kingdom Metazoa; phylum Chordata; class Actinopteri; order Gadiformes; family Macrouridae; genus Bathygadus; species Bathygadus melanobranchus. The sequence continues at coordinate 6,056 of OMKP01024019.1, forward strand.
CGTACACTCCATAGATGCATATGTGGTAAGACGACACACTAATTATACATTGACATGCTCTGTTGCCTAATTGGCTGGGGATTCGCTACGGTCGAGGTATGTTCAAGAGTACGAGATTCTTCTGGAGAACAGATCCCCCCCATTAGCCGCAGTGTTACTGAAGAATGCCCACAAGTAGCGGCACGAGTCACGTTGTTGTGTCAGCGCGTTAGATAAAGTACAAAGTTATCGGGCCTCCAAGCAGATCTCCCCAGGGTGCTCTGAAAAGCAAGCGCTCCAGCGCCCAGAGGGTGTGGCCGCGAGCATGCTCAGCCTGAGATGCTGCTTTATGGCATCTGTATCTCATCTTAACCCCACCAAGCACCACCACCACCACCACCACCCCCTAGCCCCCCCGTGTCTACGTGAAACATAGCTATAATCACTGCTCCACAGAGACACAAACAAGCACCCCCCGCATGCTGAAATTCATCACATTCGGTTTATTAAGTTATCCCATGCAGCGGTAGGCGCTGCGGTAAGCATTAAGACATCAAGACATTAAGACATTAATGGGAATTTATTGTAGATTAATCTTGGTACGTTTCACCAAAAAAACCAACCTTCAGTACTGTCTTGTAAATATTTCTGTTGCCATAGCAATTTGCTGCAGCAAATGGCTTTGTAGATCAAAATAATGTCCATGTCAAAGAGTGCAATGCGCCAAGCTAAATGTTGTAATATATACATACATATTTGACAAAAAACAAAGATTACCATTACATTGTATTATGCTGCAAATGTATTTAATAGCATGACCTATATCACAAAGAGGTCGCTAAGAAACATCTTAAACTATCGCAGGTAAATAAAGACTACGCCTGTTTTTATTTCAAACCCCTCAAGATACAACACTAAGAGAAAATCTTAAAGACAATGTTTCAAAGAATGACGGACAAAAAGCATTATCACCTCATATTACCACAGAGAAACAAAATGGCCTGTCAAGTAAGGTGCAAAAAAATAGAAGTTAATAAAAAAATCTCCCACTCAGACCAACAGCATCAAATTGAAGTTTGTCCCCAGAGGCCGTGCGACACAGCAGACGCCACGAGCGAGCCAAGTGAGCGAAGAGGAAATTTACACTTTCTCTCTTTCCTTCTGTCTTTCTTTCTATCTTTCCTTCTGACTTTCTTTCTATCTTTCCTTCTGTTTTCCCCTTCATTTTTCACTCTGCTGAGTCTTGTTACGTACAGTTTGGCCGAGGCACACTGTGGATATTTGCCCAGGCGTCAGATGGTCTTCCCATCATGCATTGCTTAAAAACACACAGAGAGAGAGAGAGAGAGACAGAGAGGAGAGAGGAGAGGGGTACAGGCAGGCAGGAAGGCTGCCACCGTGGAACCTTGGCACCACATCTTTCGCCATGTCCTTAGTTTATGTGGCGGCTGGCGAGGTACACAGGCCGCGTGTTTGGCTTTCAAGAGAGACTCATTAGGACAGCGCGTATCACTGAAGTGAATGTTCAAAGTTGTTTCCTCACGGTCGGGCCATTGGACAATAGCGCTCCTCAATGGGATGACTGCAGAAAGGCAACAAAGGCTATACTTGAGATAAGCACTGTATTACATATTCATGACTTGAGCCTATATCGCACATGTGTGTAATTATTGCCACTGTAATCATTGGATAACGGTGGCTATGGCACATGGTTATGAGGTTATGAGTTTTGAAAATGAAGGAACTTGGACCTTTATCCAATACATTTCAAAGGCATTGTAATTCCTATACAATCTACTCTACTAGATAAGCCCATTAATACTCTGCAGTAAATGTGCAAAACATTTCCTTCAAGGATAAAACAAGTGTAGTTCTATTGTATTCTTGTTGCTGACATAAATTAATTCCAAGAATAAAGACTAAGCGCTATCAACTGTCTACCAAGCGAGAAATCCGTCCGCTGTTGTCCAAAAAAGTTAAGTCAAAAAATGAATGCAGTGCTACGTCAGGCTCCTTGTGTCATTATGAGTTTTAGCAAAAGGAACTGCAGTCAAATCAATCTACCGTGCCTTTTTAACATTTTAAATATTCAAGATATATCGGTGCTATAGAGGAGATTAGATTAGCGGCTGCAACTTTCAAACAATGACTTATGGTGAATGGAAAGAAATGGAATTGCATCATAGAAAGGGACTTGAAAAAACTGTTGAAAGAGTTGCTGTGGCAACAGTTGTGGTACATTTTCCAACTGTTTAACCTCTAACTCGCCCCCATACATTTAAATTCATTTGATCAGCACCTAATCTGTATGGTAGACCGACAGCACAGGATACATTTTTTAGAATTCAGAGCGCAAACACACTGGCCATCATCTAGCCCCCCGGTGATAAAGGTAACGTCTATTTTCGGGGTAAATGTACCGGCCTCAGGAGTCCTCAGGCCATTGTCATGAATATGGAGTCTGTGTGCCAGGCTACTGCTGTACCCAAGGCACATTATGCAGTAAAGAAAGCTAATGGACCATTAGCCCAAGGAGGGAGCGTAATAAGCACGGTAACTGCAACTTAATACAGCCCATATCAGTGTCCTTCTTTGCAAACTCGATAGCTTTCGGTATGGTTTATACAGACTTGATTGATGACTCATTAGGCTTCCTTTTTTTTCAAGGGAACCACATTCACATGCAGCCTGACGAGTACACAAGGCTATCTCCCTTGGTGAGGCTATCTCTCTTTAAACAGATAAGGGCTCTGTCGTTGTTCTGCCAAGTGCAGGAGAAAAATGTCTGAATATGTTTGCGCATATACAGTGTATATATATATATATATATATTAGAGGCTAATTCAATAACATTATATTTGTTTGTTGCTCACGCAAGGCCAAGGTTGGCCCAAACTTATTTGATAGGAAATGATCATAACCCTTAATTCCTAATATTTGTCCTTGATAGAATGTAGCTAAATGTAGCCATAGCCATTCAATGTATGGGTGTGCTAAACATGTTCTGTATTATAATTATTAAGGGTTATTAAGAAAATAAGCATATATTGTTGGTAAAATGTTGTGCATTCAAACAGAACCTTACGTTGTGAAAAAACAGCTCGTCTAATGATGAAAAAAAAAGATTGGAAATACATTTTTTTGCTGTGGTTTCTTGAGTCGCATTCCAGATCTAAGTCAGACATAAGACATGTCTGAACCAATCCCAAAAGGGTTTCTACGCTTGCCTCAGGATTAGCTCTCACTACCACCTGAGCGTGCTTGTGTTTTTCTCATCGCTTTCTTAGTTTTTTTCTTTGCGTTGCTGCATTTCACACTAGGATTAGTCCGATACATGGGAAATCCGCTATATCGGCACGATATTGGCGTTTTATTAATCATGGGATATCGGCCCGTGAATGTCATCCACCTCTGATATTAAAGATAATGTGTGTCCCCTATGCCTATATGACTTAAACTGTGGCACTGCACTGCCACTGCTGGAATGTGATCAGCTCTCCTCACTTCTTAGAACAGCTAGTAGTCTTTACTGCTAGTTTTTATTTTCTTGTTTTAGCAAGATCATTTTCATCTTACCGTAAGCAATGACAATAACGAGCGTTTTTGTTATTTCTGCAGGTTAACTTTTAACATTAACTGGCTTGGATTTTAGGGTGGAGGGAAACCATTGAATAAAGGATTAACCTTGTTTAGCCTACTTTAGCCTATTTAAAATACATCTAAATCAGCTCTATCATTCCTCATCAGTGGATGCAGGCATAGTGGAGCTGATTTCAGACATCTTAAACAACATAAGTAGTGCCTTGATCACACTATTAATTACTTACACAATATCGAAAATGATTCTTGCTTAAAAAATAAATGGCAAAAGATCCTCCTGTGAAGGGGAGGTTTATCTTTATATGTCTCATATCTAGTGAGCGATTAATGACTTTAGCACTCTGTCATTGTCCTTTCCAAAAAAGCTGCCAGGTCGCTCTGTGCAATGCTTTAAGAAAACGGCAAGGCTTGATTTTTCAGACTGATGGACTTTATTTAATTCCAATCATGATCATGGCATTCAACTCAGCTCGTGTAGCTTTTAGTGATGTTTACACCTTCTTATAATACATTCATAGCCTATCAACATCCCGCACTTTGCGCCTGGCTAAAACAAAAGTTTCCATTTAACAATATTAAATGTTGGCACGGAATATCGGTCAATAAAACATTGTTATCGTATCAGACCCAAAAAACCCATATCAAACAAACTTTTTTTACCCAAGGCACACCATAGGGCAAGCCAAAATCTCAAGGCACACCTTTTCATATCCATATGAAAAAAGTATTAATATCCGGGCAAAACAGCCTCTAGAACACGTGTTATCACTCTGTAAACGTTTATTTTTATTTACTGTACTAACGCCAAATAGAATCTGACAAACAACTATATTATTCACACATTCCAATTTCCAACTAAACCTTTTTCTTTTCAAGTCAATATTGCAATAATAATATTACAATAACGTATGGTTGTCACAAAATCCCCACGGTACACCTAGGCTTGGCTCAGTGTTTGGGAACCGCTGCCCTAACTCACACGCAAGTGTTTGCCAACACCGCAGACGCACTTTTCTTTAATCAAACGTCCTTGTCGTGGAATTCAGCTGGCATGTATGCCAGATATATTTTCTCATCTAACAGAATGTACTCACGGTATGCATGTGGGGAGGAATTGTACAAGTCCCTCATGGTTTATTTCCTATCATGAATACATAAATACCGTTCCATGTTTAGCATTGCGTATTGCTCTTCTCGCCAATTCATTGCTTTCCCCACAAATATATAGATAGACCGTCAGCATTTTGCCTTGAGATCATATCACACATCTACGCAGATAAGCCTTAGCTTGTCGCTACAAATGAAATAGTTCAAACTTTAGGATTAGGGGTCAAAGCAGTGTCCTTCCCTGACAACTCAATTTCAAGGAGGCCAACTATATTGGTAATATTTATACAGGAGGGAGGTGTGCAGTGAGAATGTGAAGTAGGTTAAATGTTCTGCATATTGGCCAGAGGGTAAATTCCCTGCTTCCAAGAGGCAGAGTGGGGTGAAGGGGGCAGAGGGAGAGAGGCAGGCGCCACAGCAGGCACTAAGCCCCCCCGCTGTGGTGAAACACAGCCCCTGGAACATGTCCAGGCCTGCCTCCGCGCCACCTCACCTCGAGTCACACACACACACACACACACACACACACACACACACACACACACACACACAAAGACAACCCCACACCTACCATCCACAAGCCAATTAAAAAGTTATGCATAATTTAGCATGTCATTTGGTGGTGGGATCAAATTGAATACGATTCGTGGGGCGGAGTTTTTCGAGTTTCCTCGGGCAAGAAATATAATGTAACAACACAATGTCTATAACCAGATTCAATCATCTGTTGCTTTTTTAATCCAACAAAGAAACAACGTTAGCGTCCAGGGACAGAGCACGTGTGGTTTGAGTCAACGACTGTGTGCTGATATGATGAATGTGACTCCTACAGAAAAAAAAAACCCCTACAGAAAGATAGCGGCGAGTTTTTAAATACTGCGATGTTAATGACAAAGCTGCAAAGCTCTCACATCCCTATTGTGCAAGGCCAGCACAAAGGCAACGTCTTGCCTATGAAATGAGAAGTAACCTCGATGGGGAGAGCTATCCCTGACTATTAAAATTGTGGCCTGGGGTGAAATCTTATTACCAGAGCTAGCTAGATATCCCTGTTCACTCGCTCGTCTTTTTTTAGCAGGCTAAAGGCAGGTAGAACGCATCCTTCCCGCATCCTTACTAAAAGGACTACTCCATTCCTCCAATTAGACGGACGGCGGTCCGCGCTACGCCGCGTTGCCATAATTGCCCACTACAGCCGCCGCGGCTTTGACCAACAAAAAAAAACCACATTTCTTTATAAGCCCAGAGGGGGACCGCGCACAAAAAGCTTCCCAGCGACAGTTTAATTGTCACTTCCTCTGCCAATCATTTTCTTTTCGCTTATGCACTTTTTCCCCCCCGCCACCCGCCGCCACCCGAAGCCTCCCGCTAGCTTAGTAATTCCGCGGCGTTGCCGTCGAGGTCCCCGCGACGAGACACCGAGCGCTTGCCGTTTCGCCGTACGGAAAAAGAAAAGGAGGCGACGTCTGTGGAATACCAATTAAGGCTAATTTTAGGAAGATCAGCGATTAAGGATTTAAGGTAATTGCGCCACACAATGTGCAGCAAAAAAACAACAGCAGTAGACTATCACAGGGGACATCGATTGGGACCTTTCTCCATTTCAGCGGGAGATCAGAAGGCTAGACTCCGAAAACACAGCTTAGTCGGGCGGGGAGGAGCCCCGGTGGAGGAAGCTTATTCCCCGGAGAGCAGAGGAAGCGGTGAGTCAACCCTTGATAAGCTATCATGAGCTCCACCTCCCTCAATCACTCTGAATTCACCTCTTCTATGATATTCGCTGGCTCAGACATTTTGCCGTGAATTTTAATGGTTTATTTTCTTCTTTCTCTTTCTATTTTTTTTTTTTAAACACCCTAAAAAAGACCGCTTAACTAATGTTGCCTGTATATATGTAGCCCTATACCATTCATTTGACCATGTTTGGGAAAATACATAGAATAGAATGTAAAAGAAATACAATTTCGTCCTTATTTTACAATGATTAGTAAGATACCAATTCATGGCTGGTTTAAGCAGCCTCACCTGGCCCGAGTCAGGCTGATTAGCCGCAGGGTGAGACTGCACACCTGCGGTGCATTGGGTAATCAGGGCACCCCGGATAAACCAGCCACCAACCACACACACACACACACACTGGAGAGAGCTCTGATAGGTCAGCGGTTAACACCTGTGGTGCTTTGTGACCCCCCCCACCCCCAAACGGGTTGCGTTGACGTCCGATATCGGATGTTCAACGGATATTCACGCTCCGAATTACAGCGGCCTGGCGCGGTGAACCTGATCACCGGTATGAGTCCCGTGTGTCTAGCGGTGTATACCTGCCCAGGAGACGTTGGACGTTGGATTATCATACTATAATAGAGTATATTATATATTTAGATTAGAGTTTTTGGGGTATTTCTTGCATCCCTAATGATAGCTACCAACAACCGTTGCACAGCGCGACAGTGAAGACACACCTTCCAGTGGGTAGCCCTGCTGTAACGGCAACACAAATCCCAGCCGCTCGAGTTAAGCCAAGCTAGCCATGTGTGTGGAAAAGCGCCCTCCTCTAATAAAATAAACTGCTCGGTACATCTACCCGTGTCTGTGGGGCCCAACAAAGCCACATGTGTGGCAAGGTCAACTGCTACAATACACAACGTTTAAAACACAAAAATAAACACGTCTCTCCCACGTCACAAAACCCAATAAACAAAGCAATAAACCGACAAAAAAAGATGTATGTGTCCAAATGAGATGTTCACAACTGCCGTTGAATCCAATTCCAATTAATTTAAATACAGGCCTACCCTCCTGTCAAGCCAGCGGTCATGACCTTTATCTCTTCAACACCATTCGTGTAATTCTGTAAATGAATATAACCATTAAATGAGTATATTACAGGTTTGTGGCCCTGGGGGGGCAGAATTGGGTCTTACAAAGTGCTCTGTCCTGAGGCATTCACTCCAAGCTGCTGAAACGCCGCGCATGTTCTCTGCCTCTCTGTCTCTTCTGTGCTGCAAAGCCAAAGTGAGGTCAACAGAGCTGTGTGGGTGGAATTATGAACACATTATTTTTCTTCATGCCGTATTCTTTGATAGCCGAGCCAACCAGCCAATGGATGAGCAAGCGGGCCACCTCACCGACACAATCCATTGACCGCGTCTGACCAATGAAAAACCAGAATGTAGACCTTAGCGTTGCTGAAGGCGTTAGTAATCACAGTAATCACCTAAAAAGAGAAAAGAAAGATGAGAAATAAAACAGAGCAGAGAGATGCTAGCACGCTACTAAGATGGCGAGTTCTGGACGAGGCGAATGCAGAAGCTAATCTAAATGATGTGATCATTTCACAAAGACGCGAGAGATCTCCATGGAAACAACGGTCCCCGGAGGAAAAGCCTGCCACCGTAGATACCTGCTGACATCTGGGCAACTCGAGTCTCAACGGCTCGCTCGTGTATACATTGACGAGTTGATGTCGAGCTGTAATCAATTTAAGCAGCCGGTTCCGTGTGCAAAATCTGCTTGTGCAGAGGAAAAATAGATTCTCTGCTCGGACTATTCTACTCCCGCGCTGGTTTTCTGCCAAGCGCGTTATTGACTCATGCAGTCGTCATCGCTCTCTTTCGCGCGTCTTTGATGATCTCCTGTGTCACGTCTCGGAGTATATGTTTTTTTCATGGAGGAGAAAGTCTTTAATTATAAAATATAACCCGGCTTATACATTATGAAGAACATTGAATGAAACATTGTTGTCAGTGAGTTGTCGGGTTGAGTTTTCTGGTTGGAGTTTGCAGTTCCTAGACGAGACAAGTCGAACTGAAAGTATCTGTGCTGCCCACGAATGCCGACAGCTATAAGTTAGCTAGCACTGTTGTTTAAATGTTCTCATCTGTTTACATTTAATTTAAATGCACTCATCAGTTGCCTTTCAAGTGGCCTTGAGCAGGGGAACAAGGTGATGATGCTCCTTGTCCAGAAAAACAACGCCGGTCCAAGCGACTATCTTACCATTTTTTTATGATTCTGTTGGCATTTTAAAATGTTGAAGGTCTGTTATTTAGCCTCTGTCCTCGGTTCAACTTGCGCTTAGCAAACCAAGACAATGTGGAGGTATACATTAAAAGGAAGACACCAGAGAATCAAATCAATAGGAATCCGCAGTGTGCATGAAAGGCCCAACCTTTGGATAACTGCAAATGTCACTTAGTTGAAAGGAGCCGCAATGTAACGAAACATAAAATATAGACATGTGCTCTGGGCACATTGTAGTCAGGTCTGATGATCAAAGTAGCAGGGCAGCGTAATTGCACCATTTCTGTCCTTTACGTTGCAGCCTCCATTGTCTATTACGGTGGCTAACATTTGACTGAACTCTGGCCCGTCTCTGGAGCTCTGGAGTGTCCAACCCGCCAAAATAATGACTGAATAC
>OMKP01024021.1:3665-18013 GCA_900302375.1 Bathygadus melanobranchus
AGGGGTGGGACGGGGGGAGGCTCTCTCGAGGCGACCAAGCGGTTCTGTTGGTTCTTCTTGTCCTCCACCTTGAGTGAGTGGTTGAAGTTGTCCTCAAAGCCAAAGTCCAATGCCAGTGACTTAGACAGGTCTGCTCTGTCGGCTAACGGAGGGATCATTTATACTTATATTATTCATTCATACTTATAGATTGTATTTATCCATTTTTTTTTATATGCTGCCAAAGCTAAATAAAAAGGTAACTGCAAGATAAACCTAAAACCTAAAAACAGCCTTTGTGAGACAATGAATGGGATTATTTCCCCCTAACAGAACATATTTTGTAATTCCACAAAGTGCTATTTCAATCTTTACCCATCCATGCTTACCATTCCCAGGCTGGTTGGCTGAAGTGCTGTGGTTGAGGATGCGGGGCGCTGGGACAATGGGAGCACTGGTGGGTGTGGTGGGAGGGTTGGCCCCGGGTAGTGTAGCGTTAACGGGTCTGTTTGCTCTCTGCGGTGGGATGGGAACGGGACCCTTGGAGGGAGGAGGAGTGCCCGGCTCCATGGCTCTGGGTGTCCTGGAGGCTTTGGAGGTAACTAAGAAGAAAACAAAGCATAAAAAGAAACTATCACAATGTGGACAGACATTGACTGTGTCTGTGTCTGTGTCTGTGTGTGTGTCTGTGTGTGTGTGTGTGTGTGTGTGTACTAAGTTCTACTTTATCTCAGTTGTTAATTGGTTACGTGAAACACTTTAAATTAAGTGATGATCCCCGACTCAGTGTTTTTCATACAGGCTAATACGCTAATGCTTATCAAAACAGCAGTGGGTGGTCATTAATAAGCAAATGCAATTCTGGACTGCTGTCCTATAGTAACACTATTACCCCTACTCATTGTGTCTAATTTATACTTACCGTCAAATCACGTCTGTCACGTTGTCCAATCAAGTGCAATGTTACGATAAACTAAGTAAGACCACAAATCAACCGCCTTGTCATGATCGGGGGCTAAAATAGAAGTGTTCACCCAACTGCGGAAATTCATTCTACCGACGCGACGTCCGACATAAAGGTAGCCGGCCAAAGAGGAGCGAGTGGCGCTTACGGGAACACCCTGTAGTGTAACTTTAAAAAGTAGCTCGCTGCTCGGCAAAAAGGGGAAGCTGAGAAACACATGGTTTACTCAGTGCTATGCATCCTTAATCATTAACTAGTGCGTCAAAGCATATGTCAGCACTTGCATTGCAACCAGATGGACGGGTTTTAAGTCTGGCCACACAGCTGTTTTACGGTGACAGGAATGCCAATAAGCTGCCGGTACCCATTGGTACTAGCTGGCACCCTGGGCTAATCAGAAGAAGCCATTCTCAGATTACAGCTCAGACTCTTTGTTGTCTGATGGTAATCTCGTTGATCTGAGAATTACCTCATTTCCCTTGCAGCCACACCCTTGTATTGTTGCTCTCAATAAGGAAACAAAAAAAAAAGGAAAAAGCCCAACGCAAAGTCACCAATTCGCTCCTCCACGCATATCCACACATATTCACTTAATGTCTCTCACCGGGACAACGGGCAGACAAAATCCTCCTCAGCGACGTGGGCGAGTGACAAGGACATATAGGAAATCAGTGGGGCAGCGTAACCCACCCCTTTAGACGGATAAATATTAGATGAAGCGGCTGAATAATGAACGGCAGCGGAACCTTACCGTGGTGCTTGGCACTCTTCACCTGGGTAAAGAAAGTTTGAGTGCGCTCATCGTTCTGGAGCTCCAGCAGCAGCTCGGGGGCCTTGTCGCCTCGCACGCGTAACCTACTGTGGCCTTGGTGAGCGACGGGCGGAAACACACACGGATACGAGATTAGTTCCCGCGGTTATCAGCCGAAGACTGAGCAGGCAGATTGGAAATGCAGACTCATCCCCCACCCACCCCTCCAGGAATATAAAGCAACATGATTTAAAGGAAGACCTATTCAGCATGCCTTCCCACTACCCTAGCAACCAAGGGGTTTCACTAGTAAATAAGGTTGTAGCCTACAAGTCAAGTCAAATGTATTTGCATAGCCCCTCACAATTATAGTCTCAAAGGGCTTTACAGACCATATATTTGTGACACCCCTAGCCCTAGCCCCCCAAAGGGCAAGAGAAAACCCTAACCCTAAACAAGGAAGAAAGGTTCTGTGAGATGGAACTAAGAACTTACTGCCTCCTGGGAAGTCAATGAGAAGAGCCTCTTCAGCCTCTGAAATTACACAAGGAGAGAGGGAGAGAGAGAGCAATAAAAATGAGTGAGCGAGGAAGGCAGTACAAAGTTCTGCAGTGGGAGAGCACTACGGATTAGAACACGCTCCAATAGGCTGGAGACGTTACATGTTGATGTTTGAATGTTGCCTGAAGGCAACACCTTCCCTTTCTTACGACCATACTGCCCCCACAGCCAATAGTGTAACCGTGAGTCCTGCGGGCATAACACCCTGCAAAAATAAATGCTTTTCGTAATAATAATAAAAGCTAACAGTCAGCTGACCTGGAAAATGATTACACGTTTTAAATGAATGCAACGTGCATACTTACCCTGAATTATTTGGAAGTTAGCATTGATGGGTATAGATAACTGAGGAACAGGACAGGACACGACCGCATCAGGGGAGGCCAAAACACCCAGTCTACATGAGAACAGATCGTTACTCAACCATCCATGCAGCTTGTACTGTATATGTGCACTAATATCAACCCCCGATGTCACTCAGGTTCGTGGTTCCAGTCATGAAGAGATAGACGGCAGATACAGCATGCAATTACATTAGAAGCACATGCTGATGTTTGATGCTAACTCAAAACAGCGGTGTGTGTGTGTGAACCGAAAGCTACCACAACAAATGGGAACAAGCTAGTTAATTTCTAAGAAATGGAAGAACATACAAGTCGGAATATCATTCTCAGCATGGTAAACTATACTGATGCCCAACAGGAATACACACAGCTGGTTAACTACCACTGCCCATTAAAATGGCCAGCGAAACATCACAACGAGTCACTTTAAATCTAAATGAATGTTGCTTAATGACAGGCAAGATCATGGTTAACAAGCTCTAACAATGGCTGCTGGGAAGCAGCCAGAATCAAATTATTTGGCACAGCCTGACCACAGCTACTTCCTCTATTTCACAAGCACTGCTGAGTGGTGGAAATATGACTCAACCTAAATGTAAATGTACAACACGGACATGCAGTACTGCTTTATCCTGTTTTGTTTATCCTGAAGTTCCACATCACTGAAAACTACCGCTGTGCCTATATGCAGCCATAATGCAAAAGTGAACTGATATATTCTATAGTAGCCATGTCTCTGCTGTCACTCTATAATGACAGACAGGGGTGCTTCGTTTTAACACCATTAGTCAGGCACAGAGCGCGTCTGCTCATGTGAGTCTCATTACACTCTCGGGACATGTAGTGGAGCTGGAGATAGCCTCACTGGTGTGCTAGCTTGCACACTGAGGCTGCGCACTCACGAGCACTGGCCACATCACACAACATATAGTGTACAACAAAACATGTATTGTGTGATTAACAAAGAAGACCACCTCAAGCTACTACACTGTCACACATGAGCAGAGCCCTCTGACCAGGAATCTCTGATGCTGGGGAGGGGCCTCAAAAGCTGCAATAGAATGCAATTCTGTCTGAGATTATGCAATGACAATGTTTGAGTGTCGGGCCAACAACATATCCTGTTACAGGATGGCAATGTCAGGATGGACATCATTGCCCCTGGATAAATGAGAAATGATTTCCGTCATTATCTAGGTCTTTCTGTATAAACAAATATTATTCTTGTCTGACACAACTACTAAAATGAGAACCCTCTGCAAGGTGTTATTTAACAATCACAACAGGTAATAAATTGTGTATTCAAACCAGAAGTGTCATGTGGCACAAATGCATCTGCCCAAACAGGTGTCAACTCTTAAGCTTCAACGTGGCCTGTGTTGTGTTATTAACAATGTAAATGTTGTCATCAATAACATCCACGTGTCTACTCCGAATAGCCACTGCTGTATCTGATACTTACATAAAGTCTCCAGAGCGCTCAATCAGTGTGAGTAGCCTAGGCTCCTTCACGCCACATCTCAGCTCCTGACCTCTTACGGTGTGACCGTCACCATCAAGGAGTCATTACAGATAGGAGACCGATGCTTGTACAGGCTTACAAGTAGATCATTATTTAGAGCGACTGACCAAATACTGCGCGTCTGTCACTGAATACATTACTTACATGTATGTTTAAAAGTTGATTGATAGGTTAGTTAATGAAACAAGCGAGTGTGTTACATGCTGAAAGGGCATGCAAATGGCAATTATAAATAAAATAAAATCGTTAGCATAATGACAAGTCAGATGCTTTTAGCCCATGCTTCGCCACGGAGAGAAACGTGCTATTACTAAAATGAAAGCAGTCTGTCAGCATGACTAAATATCGTATTAAAGGGCCATTCTTATAATGCTGTGTTCAAAATTTGACCACCATAATAACATACAAGCTAAAGGGAGAACTTAATAGTATGCAAAAACAACGCCTTACAAGTTAAACTAAATCAACATAACAACTAACCTGTTCATGAACGCATTGCTATTCAAACCATGGCTAACATAAGTCATACATTTGTTCACTCCGTATAACACGAACTGGTTTTCATCTTTAAGCAATGCTTCGGTCAAGCTAAGAGCTAACGCTAGCCGACAAGCTAAAGCAGAAAAACAGACCTAATGCGAGTCAAACGAAAAAAAGGATATTGCCACGCATGTTTCGTCGGGCTGTCCAAATGTTGACGACGGATCCATTCTTACCAAAAAGGAGCTTAATTGTAGTTAACCATTAGAGATGTGGCTGATGTGTGACACGTTAGAAAGTTAAATCCCCACCCCTGTGCCAGGCGGCCTTCCAGGGTGACAGTTGTCATAGGTATGCTCGCTTAAGCTAAACTAGGCTGAGAGTGGATCCTGAATTTTAGCGTTATCCCGGTCTAGCGCAACTCAATTTCCGGTCTCTTACTTCCTATATGTGTACGCCAGTTAACAAACAGTCCCAGGAGCGAGAGGAATAAGAGCATGACAAGGGTTATAAGAACTACTAACCGTAGAATAACAACGACAAGGAGAATACTAGCCCTCTACCTCTCGCCTCTCGCCACTCATGAATAATCAATTTAAACACATGTAACTGAAAGTCCCGCCCTCTCTCTCGCCGTCGTGATACGAGAACGCTTGGGAACAAGGCGTTCACTCTGGCTAAACTTAGCCAGAGGCTGTTGACTGGGCTCAAATACATTCGACAGCAATCACATGAAAGCATTTCTTTGTTTACTAGTCTGTGACATAATCCCTGTCTCGCAATGTAAAGAAAAATGATGAGTCGAGATTTTCGAAATAGTTTCAGAAATAGTTTGACAGTGTGGACACTCTGTGGGCGGCGTTTAGCAGTGCATTTTTTATGCATGTAATGATGGTCACAAGAGATCAATTTGTATTACCAAATGTTTAAAAATGTGTAGATCCTGTTGTATCTATTGCGCCGCATTGGCTCATTTGTAAGTAGCATTTGTAGAATACATTTAGAATTAATGTTTATAAAATGACAATAACACAATCAAAAAATTGGAGGCCTACAATAAATACAATTTGACCTTTTAAAGTTTTTTTTATTCATTCAGTGATATTGAACTTAATGGAAATATTGTTTAAATAAATCAAAACAATGTAATATAATTAGTAAAATATACAGATAAGACATGTATCTCATAATTTTACCAAATGCACACTTTATTAAATTAAAGCAAAATCAAATAACTCTGTTAAACCAAGATTCCATAATTTAAGTGATTGTAAAACAACTTGCTATTATCAGCAAAGTAATTCACTTTAATTAGTAGATACACACATATGTTTAGTGTACTTAAACATGTATGTTTAAGCACACTAGACACTAGCATGTAAATATACAAATAAATGATAACATGTGCTATAGTTAAATGAGTCAAATGTGTAGCAGTTACTTTTAGCATCAACCAGTTGAAGTGTCCTTTCTAACCACCAAAGCTTCCAATTAACTGCTTAGCTATTGTATGTTTTAATCTTGTGAATGGCATGTGGAATCAAGTCTCGATGCGGCCACATGTCTCCATTGGACAGTTCCTTTGTCTCTCGCACCTCTCGCTCAACCATCTCCACCGTGGTCGTGGGCGGACTCAACATGTCCGCCGCTCGGTAGGACCGTGTGAGGCGGCAGAAGGAGGACGTGTCTGACACGTTGTCGTCATAGAGGTCCTCCATTAGTCCCCGCCGGCGCTTACGAGATGCCCTGTAGTCATCACTCAGCTCGCCAACGAGCTCCTTGACATCCTTGATCAGTGTAGAGCGCACGCCAAACAGACAGAGCAGCAGTAAGAGACCCGCGCAGATTCCAGAGACAAAGAAGAGCGCCACCTTTTCTGGGAAACCTGTAGGGCGTCAAATCGTTTCGAGGGTGTCAAACGCTTTGGATGAAAAAACACCCACCAACGAGTCTGAACAAAAAGTATTCCTATAGTCTGTACTTTTACAGATTAGATGAATGCATCTGTGTTCTCCATGTGCTGCCAGCCTTGCTTTAATATGTACAGCGACACCACATAGGCCTACCCAATATTGTTTCAAAGAGCTCCAAGGAGTTTGTTCAGAGCACATCTTGAGGCCTGGGGATTGGCCCAGTGCACCACCCACCTGCAAGTGAGGGGCCCAGGCTCAGCAGCCAGGGGAAGTCTGCACCCTAAGATACTCTCTCTCTCTCGTTCTTCTTACCGTGCGTGTAGTCTGATATGTCGAAGGGATCCGTTGTCCCGCCACCCGTCTCTTCGAGGAGGAATCGAGGCACTGAGGACCAACATTGTGTCGCATTTGTTGAATGTATTTCAGGAGGCAATTCCTATCTCTAAAATAAAAGAAAACATTTCTGAAATAAAACACCTGTACGGTTGCTCTTTCACTTACCACACGTGAAGGACACTCGCAGGTGTTTCCTGATGCCTGGGAAACAGGGGTCACCAAATGTGTGCGTGTCCGCTACTACCGAGCAGTTGGCCCTGCCATGACACCTGCGTGACACCTTCCTCAGAGTCGAAGGAGACAAACACTCTGAGGAACAATTGGCTAATATTAAAACAGGTACAACGGGACTAAATAGAAGTTGTCTATGGGAAGTTTTGGAACTTGGAAGAAATTGGCCTGTAAAACGCCAATGTTAACCACTAGATGTCGCTAAAGCACTGCGTTCCACACACCCAGCTCGGTTAGTGCAGTGGATTCCTGGGGACAGTTGGGACTCCCGTCGACCAGGTGTCCGAACGAGGCTGAGTAGATGGCTATGACGGTGTCGTTCTTACACATTATCCTCATACGTTCATTTTCACACACCAGTCGTGTTCGATGGTGCACTGAAAAGGATAACAAGTACGTATTAATTAGTCAAATTAATTTAGTGAAAGTAAATAGTATACAATATATATACCAAAATAGAAAAACAAATGTCACCACATATAGAAGTCAGTAATTAATGAATCAGCCTATTTTTTAAATATGCAGTAATTAAAAATATTAACAATATTTACATGAAGATTGTTATGGAAGTAGACCATACCTGGTCGACACTTGTAGGTCACAAGAAGGAACTTGCTGGTAAATGGGCAGGGATCTTGTCCAAACACAGGGCTAATTACAGGGATGTGGCAGGAGTGCTGATCCTGACATTCTGAGAGCACTTTCTGATAGGACAAGGCAAGCAAACAAATCCTTACAGTGCTCACAACGCAACATCAAAACATCACCAACCGGTTCTGATAGCCGTTCACACACATTCTTAAAAATGTGTGGTACGAACTGTTGTGACTGTAACTGTTCTCTGCATATCCACCTCAATAGCCACGGAAGACGTGCATTCGGCGTCTTCCTCCGCCAACGTTGTGTTTGCGCTGGATGGGGAGGGACATAAATGCTGATTCTGTACGCGGCGTCCGTAGAACGCTGACAGAACGGCAACGGAGGTGCGGGAGGGACATCTGATGCTAAGGATGTCCCCTTCACAGGCGTGCGCCGTGTGGTTCTTCAGAACTGTGTGGAGGTATACTTGAAAAGAAAGCAGGACAGGGCACATTCAACAACATTAGGAGTACATATGTGTAGTCCTTCAATGCTGTTTTTTCTTTCTACGTGTAGGACATTTAAGAATGACTTTTAGTGAGGAAGTGCCTCTCATTCAAAATCAATATAGCTTTGAAATGAGAAGCAATGACTGCAACAGATTTAGTTTAATATCACAATAGACCCGGCTGATATCAGCACCGTAGGTACATAAAACCATTGAGAAGTGAACAATGTGGCACTAATCAACCTGTTATCTAATACCAACAGGAGTGGTTTAATCTAGCCTTTATGTCATAGTGCACTCTCAGGGAGAGTACAGAGGAGATTTGTTCATTATGAATATTTGGCTGGACATTAACTGAACAACGATGATATTGAAGGTTAAAAAGGTAAAGGTAAAGGTAAAAAACAGATATTTATGCTAATTGTCGATTAATCTTTAACAAAAGCCTGTTTTTATTTTTAGAAATTATCTGAATCAACTTTGGTTGACTAATGGGTGGGGTCCCAACCACAGGGTGCAGCTCTCCATGACAATATTTGGACTGGAACCGCCATACAAACACACAAGACACATACACACACACACACACACAGGCCATACAAACACACACAAGGCATAGTGAGTGAGTCAAGGCACCCCACCCCTCCCATGGTGCTTCCTGTGTGTGTGTGTGTATGTGTGTTTGTGTGAGTGCACATGCGCCTGTGTGTATATGCAGGGGAGAGCAATAGGCAGTAACAGGCACTGGCTCACAAAGAACTATTATTAGGGCTACTCATTGCCACCCATGACAATCACTGTGTAGTCAAAGAGATATGCTGCCATTCTCACAATGGAAGTGTCTCTGACGTACACTTTAAGAGCCCAATCAGCCACGGCAAAAAGACAACACATCAATATAATGATGTCCAATAATGTATGTGGTCCAACCACCTTCTTAACAGACATAGAAACCATTAAAACATAACCAACATGCATTTGATGTATTTCCTTGAAAGTACACGTCAGGAAAGAATGTTCCCAGTGTTGAAGTAGTTCATACGATGGATGATGTTATCTCTGGGAGACATTGCCTCGGAATCAGGGTGTGCAGAACATAACAACATAAAATAGGAATAATGGAGACACATGTAATTAAATTAAATGCTGTATTAACAACTGTAAAGAATTAAGTGCTGGGTTTTTTTTTTGCAGCCATAACAGCATCTGCACTAATCTGGTAATTCAAGAAGTTCTGGAGATATTTGGATGTGAAAACATACTTACTGGAGAAATCCGGTGCAGACTGTGCCGAGTGGTTATTAAGAGCCACAAGGAAACCCAAAAGACATCCACACTTGTACAGATTCCATGATACCATAATTGTTGAGCATAGCCTGCCTAACAGGCTGTATTGTATTTTATTCGGGACTCTCGGTTTTGCTAATGGCTGACTGGATGCTATTCGGCAGTCAATGATGCTATTGTTGTTTACAGAGAAACAGCCTCCCCTCCCTTTTGCCATAAAGCCTCAACAAGTCTGCACATCGAATGAAGACAACCAAATTCTATGTTTTCTTTAAGCATTGCGATTTTAATATTAAAATATATTATTAATGCCTCCATATTTTACACAATATCCCAGCTGTATAATACGTTTGTTTGAATCTACACGGCTGTACATTTTAAATGAAGAAAATGCTAAATGCAAATCTGCTTACGCTTACAATAGGCCTATGTTTTGCTTTGACGGATGACTGTGTGTGTGTGTGTGTGTGTGTGTGTGTGTGTGTGTGTGTAATCATCAAAATCAAGACTTTAACACCATTGCTCTGGGCTTCATGGTCAACAGTGAGAGTTCTGCTTTGGGAGATAAGGAGTCTTTTTTCCAGGAGCTGATCTCTAGCTGCTACGCCTCCCATTGGGATATGGAGCTCTATCTCCACCAGATAGGCCTTTCCTTTTTCCTTTGTTGGAGAGGAAGAGAGGCAGGTCATTGGCAACTTGTTCATTTCCAGTGTCCTTTTTTCCCCCAGGATTACTCAGGAAATCCTCATTCTCAACAGCAGTTGCTTTCAGTTTGCACGTAAATCATTCCTCGTGAGGTGGCAACGTAGCCAAGCAACAGAGATGGTGCCTCAGACCTCCATATGTTTGCTATCGTACCTCACCCATGCTATCAGTAACTCCATATAAGGATAATATCTCGTCTTTTTAGAATGTCTAAATGCCCCTTTGGGAATGGTTCAACAAGCAAGTACGTAACCAACCCACCTTCTTTAAAGTTATAGATGATTCACTGTACCTATTAAGATGTTTCTGTCAAGGCAGATTTTTGGACACGCCTAATCATAAGTGTAAACATTGCTCCATTAGAGAATCGACTATGTTCACTTTCTCTGCATCTCACTGTGGCACTCTCAGGCATAATATTATCAGGGAAAATTCCATTCAACTCCTGTCAAGAGGGTGAGTAATATCTCCATGTATGTATGACTAGGTAGGACTCAAAAGGGCTAGGGGATAATCTGTATTTTACAATACCACAAGCTCGTAAACTCCTACTTTTAAAGATAGGGGAAAAGGGGATTGTAATTTAATATTGAGTGAGTTAGTTATTAAGTGTGCTTAGTATTTTTCTGGTTGCTGCTTGCATTTTAATGTTTAATTTACAGGAATGGTTGTGTCTGTCTGTGTATTTGTGTTGTTTACCAGATGTAATCCAATCCTATTCTGCACTTGGGTAGACAAATTACAAGAATCAAGTTCCCTTCAGACAGTGTGTTGTCTGAACCATTGACCTCATCATAATGTGATGTAGGGTGCTAAACTGAGTGCATGTATTACATGACTCATAGTAGGTTGGGCCTTGGTTCTCTTGTCATTTCCATATAAAAAACGGAAGAAGAAATGACCTATGTTTTATTGTTCAACAAAACGTTATAGAGACATCTGCACACATCACACATTGTATCCCCAAAGGCTTTGTGGTCGTTTGGGTTTTCACGAGAGTAAAGAGTTAAGTCTTGGTTTCTTTTTCTATCAAGTGTGATGCATGTGGATCCCGAGTAGTCCACACAAGGGGCTTTCCCATTTTTTAATTCTTCCTCGCCAGCCATTCTCATGTTCACTTCCTTCAGTGTCGAAAGAAAAATGTTGTTTCTCAACATAGTAACTCTTTCCTGTCTTCAAATGAAAACGTCTAAAACGTTGAAATATACCAAGTAGACTGGCAAGCAAACACTGTTCCGATTCCTATGCTATTTTTGTCTAACTTTTCATTCTTCCTTTGGATCTCCACATATCTGTAGTGTTATATTACTTGTCATTTCGACAAATGTGTTACTTTTTGTAAGTCGCTTTGGATAAAAGTGTCTGCCAAATGCTCTAAATGTAAATGTAAATATTAGATGTCCCCACCACCACCACCACCTGTGTCCTTCATTAAACAGCAGACCCATTGTACTCTCCTGTTTACAGATCAGAGGCTGTGCTGTAACTCACTCTTGTCGCATAACACTACATGAAAGATTAAATTGATCTTTCATTGATTGTAAAATAGTACAAAACAGAATCAATATTTGTCTTTTGAGTCACAAGGCAACACCAGTGCATTGTTTAACACAACAGTGAAATGGCTATTTTAAGCTCTCCTCGTACATTTTGGCTGAGGGTATATATATAGGAGGGTGTGTACCCCACCCACTCTTATGCACTCCTCCCTCTCCTCTCACTAGTAGACGTGTGTACAGTTAGGACCAGCCTCCCATGCTCTCACTGCAGTAGCATTCAGTCATGCACACACCATCTCTGAGATATTGTACGACTACACTGACGCTCCTGTAATCAGAGTCAAAGTCAAGTAACCTTCACAGGATACCTTCTCTGTCGGTGGCCACTCCAGCCCTGACTGTTCGCTAGTTCTCTTTGTCCACACACATCACACTCTTGCGAAGGATTGTGAAGGTTCATCGGAGACAACCTTTTTGAAGGACTTTTGTTATTTGTTTGTTTGACACAACTGGTTTTTGTGACATCATGGCGCTGCGACAGAACTCTGACACAGAACCACTCATCGAGCTGTTCATAAAGGTTGGTAAATTGCTTGTGTTTTCATCACTTACAGTACTAATGTACAACGGACACCTACACACTCCTTCTTTGAGGCTGATTGCTTCTCGGTGTGGCCAAGTGATCGGCTCTGATTAATTTACACTCCAAATCCATTTGTCGATTCATCTTTCACAACCTTGTTCAATCATTTTGTAAGTCATCTCTTTATAAGTAATCTCTGCATAATATCTATTCATGTTGGCTTTGGTACTGATACTGGTCATTTGGTGATATGCCTACCCGCATGCCAATCAGGCTTTTTTTGAGAGTGGGGGATTTCCTTGTTATGAAGCTTTCAATTCCTGTGAAGATCTTATTGTGTTAAATGGTTGTATAAATATACTGATTTCAACTATCTTTTTTCTAATGACAGTTGAATTTAATAAGTATTGGGGTAGGAAATATAGAAACCCAAATGAAACAGTAGAAAAACAAATGTTTCTTTTACAAAGAATGTGATTCAAAATTATTTCCGAGTGCACACGTCTCGCTCCCTCACAATCCTGGCATCGTTATAGGCTAGAGAGTTCAAGTTCAAGTCATTGTTATTCAGAGGAAACTCTTAATTTGAAGGTTACCATATGGAGACATCAATTGCAACAGAAAGCGAGGAGCCTGCATGTTTGTGTGACCTCCTCCACGAGAGTGTTTTCCATTTTATCAGCAGACTCTGACGACAGGCACTGGAGTCCATCTTATCACTACACACCCAGATGGAGAAGTGCTTACTGGAAGCCTCCGCACGCAAGCCTGTGCCAGGCCCACCCATAAGACACACACATGTGGAAAAGTTGATGAAATGCACTATAATAGTCAGCAGAAACTGTTATTATTACCAAACCTACATTTATCTACACTACGTTACCATTAGTTCTGTCAATGTTTAATTATTATTTACATACATTTAAGGGTATCACACAGGGACATTTAAAGTATATCTGAAATAGTTTGCCTGTAACACTGCAATGTCGATGGCATATGCAGATACTTTTACAGTAATTTGGTAAACTGCACTATGCCCAAGGAAAACATATAGCATAACACAGTAGTATAATATAAATATACAGCAAACTATCAATTTCTTACAATATTAAAGGAGCTATATGTAACAAATGTACTATATGAAATCATAAAATAACCATGATATGTCAGCAGAGATCAAGAAAGTGTGCCAAGTGGAAATACTGGCTTCTTTTGTTTTGGTCCATGTGATTCACTATTGTCACACTACTGCTAGATATTAAACACATTAGCACACAAAGACAGCATGCTAGCATTTCCATAGCAGCAGCTATGGAAATGAGCAAACAAATTGGATCAACTGAGATCGTATCAGATTCTCGTATTAGATTCTACCAGACTTAAAAAGCCTCGCCCTCTTTCGAAAAAGCTCCATGACCAGAGCCATGCTAAACAGGCAAATCTTGGAGTTGCATTTGAAAGATGGAGACAGCTTAGAGCCAAGAAAGATTTCAGGGATGGCAAATTGGCTCATTTAAACAGGTAAGCGTTGAGCTTCAGTTAAAGTTAGCTTATATCCGTGTGACCGTTAACATAGCCAACCATGCATCTACCCAGTGATGGGGACGAGACCACCTATATCGAGACCGAGTCAAGACCAAGACCTTAAAGGGTCGAGTCTGAGTCAAGACCAAGACTTTGGGATTTTGGGGCAGTCGAGACCGAGTCAAGACCGAGTCTTTGGAGGGTCGAGACCGAGACCTAAAAAAGACTTACAGGGAGTTAAAACGAATAAATTCATATAGACTCTTGTAGGCTGTCAAAATACCTGGAGGTCGAAATTTGATGTGGTGCCAGACGTCTCAGAAATCACTATATTACACAACTCGCTGTGTTTCTTTTTTGAACTTTTGCTGCAAATTAAAGTTTTGTGATTTAAGAACGCAAATTTCACGACAGCTCATCTTGGCGCTTAGGACCAGACTGTTCAAAAATATCTTTGGTTGGACAAACGGACTTCACAGGGGCGTGGCACTCTGGGATCGCGCAATACAATGTGAATTAATGGATTCATTTTTTTTTTTAAATGTATATGTATAATTAATTATTTTGAGACTATGAAAAATT
>OMKP01024024.1:0-14372 GCA_900302375.1 Bathygadus melanobranchus
GCCTACCTCCATCTTGTATTGTTCTGTCCCTCCTCTATCTTCTAGAAATGTCTTTCTGTTTGTTTTTTCCCTTCTCTATCTTCTAGAAATGTCTTTCTGTTTGTTTTTTCCCTTCTCTATCTTCTAGAAATGTCTTTCTGTTTGTTCTTTCCCTCCTCTGAAATGGACTCCTCCTCAAACCCTCCACTTGTTTTTCTACATTTCCTTTCTATCTCTCACTCTTCATTCTATTTTACCGGGCCGGCCGTGTTGTCACGTGACCAGAAGCGATGACCACCACTGACGGGCATCTTGGTTTTTATTTCTGTGACACTGTTGTCTTTCTTTTCCTGTACCCTCCTTCTGCTCTTTTCCTGCCTGGGAATTATGCATGAGTCAGGTTTCAGGACGCTGTGATGACCGCATGGATGAAATACACATTTTATTGGTCCTACAATCAAGCCGCTACCACAGTCACTTGTAACAGCGCTAATGCTCACTGTTAGTGAGCCACAACTGGGAAAGCGGCCTTGTGCGAGCTATACCTTCAAATAAACTCTGTTTAGCAATCTATCCTTTACCTGTAGTTACCATGGTCTAATGAATGCAAGGCCCAAGCTACATTGATGACACACAAAGATGTATGGTTATAAGAGTCTCATCTGCTTCCTCAAACCACAATATTCTCCTTTTCAACAAACTCCCCGTAATCGTACTTCTACCGAAAAAACAACAGCAAAACGTACTCTGTGCTGCTATTTTTGTCTGAGCCTGTTATGACAACAATCACACACTGGCCCCAGGCTCATCGTATATTGTCCCGACCCAGCCAGCTGTTGTTGGTCTGGTGGTGGTGGTCCCTCCAGAACCTCCAGCTGAATGTCTTTGTTCCTCTCCCTCCAGCATGTGTCTCTCGGGGCCAGCCGCTCGGATAAGGGGACTAGCCTGTCCAGCCGCTCTCTGGGTGCACGCTGCAGGAACTCCATTGCCTCCTGCTCCGACGAACAGCCGCACATCGGAAACTACCGCCTGCTTAAGACCATCGGCAAGGGGAATTTCGCCAAGGTCAAGCTGGCCCGCCACATCCTGACGGGCAAGGAGGTGAGGCCTTGGTTCTCTGGAATTCTGGGATTCTTTGGTTTAGATGGTGGAGAGGGGAAGACTAGTGGACTAAATTAAGGTAGGGTGGGTAGATGAATCGATTGATACAGGCTATACTGCTCATTGGATAGTACAAGATTGCCAAAGTTACGTGTTTGTATATGGACTAAGGTAACATAAACAGGTTTGGATTTAATTCTGTTATTTGGTGTCCAATAGGATGTCCAGGGAATATAATTTCAAACTACCACCATTTTCAGATAATATTTTGTTTTTTAATCCAAAGTACTACTTTGACTTTCCTAACACTCATTCAAAGCGACATGCTTGTTATTTTTATATGACGGCATAGTGATGAAATCATTAATCCTCTAACATCATATTTCCATGATATCTTTTGCAGGTAGCAATAAAAATCATCGACAAAACTCAGTTGAATCCCACCAGTCTTCAAAAGGTAAGCCTGAGCTGTGATAATGCGTTGCTGCAAAGTTGACAACCCCTTTCCTTGTCTGACAGATGAATGAAATATAAACCAATTGTCTTATTAATCATCCTGTTATTGTAGATTAAACAAGCACCATAAACGTTACACATGATAGCCATAAACAGTTTATTTTTCAATTACCGGGTAGGCTTAAATTAGTTTCAGCTGACATCACCTGACTTCAATTTGAGAATTTCAGAAACACTCTGTAATATGTTTCGTCAGAGATGGAGCTTTGCCTGAGCTTTAAAACACACGCCTTACTGATCTTTACAATCAACACATTTCAGACGAACTCTTAAGACAAAAGGTTCAGGTTTGTAACAGAAATTAATCGCTCTTTTTCGCCTCGGAATGCGGACAGCAGATTCATGGATGGATAGATGGATGAATGAGATAGATGGATGGATAAATAGAGAGAGAGAAAGGGAGAGAGACGTTGTGATGTGATATTATTTGACAGGTGCTATGTTCTCGATGGGAGGGGGGTAAGGGGATCTGTGGTTTGTAGCTAGGCCCTTGTCTTGTCTCCATGGGCCAATCATCGCATCCAAGAGTGGGGAGTGACTCATCTCCAAGTTTATGGTCCACACTTGCTTTATGAAGTGTTAATTTGCCATCCCTAAACACAGATGAAGTTGGATAAGAAAAGAGAATCACACTATCCATGTGAGGAGTATTGTCAAATAAGCAAAGTCTAACCTCCTAGTCTAATATTATGATTGGAAATGCATTGATGTGAAAAAAGTATGACAAAAATGTCTTTTAAGATGACTTTCCTTTCTGCTGGTCAGCGCGTTAGGGTGAGCACTGGTTTCTGTAGCTGTCAAGAAGAGACTCAACATAGATATTAATAGTGACAAAACAGGATACACCCACAACATTTGGACGAAACCTTTGTCATTTGCTATTAACAACTCATCTGTGGATTCATATGAGATGTGTATAATGTCAGAAATACATCCACTCCTCTACCACCCATTATGGTATTCATAGATACTTTGTAAACTACATTCATTTACATGTCTCACATGTGCAGACATGTAAATTAATCTATGTTATTGTCATACAAAGTTTACCATTGCTTCCTTTTTCGTAATGCATCCAAAATCATGTCAACAAATGCCTTTTGTGGTTATTACAGATTTCAGATATTCGTTCATAACTGTCTACAAACAACACTTTAGACCCCTCTCAAAACAGTCTAAGCCATGATCTGTTCCTGCTGGTCCTCTTTTGGTTGACTTTTGGTTGACAATTCACAGAAATGTGCCACTGCTTTAGCTGAATCAAAGCCCATGTCTCTGAATTATGAAAAACAGGGGTTCTTGTTAAAAATACGGTTGCCTTTTAGGACAACATAGTCAACACAAATGCCTTTTCCTCATGGGGTTATGGCTGTCTGTTCGAATCCCATCATTAGCAGGTACACACCTTTCTGCTCTTAGTCTTTTTAAAGGAGTAAAACACCAAAGGGACAAAAGAGCACAGTGCTTTAACTCTGCAGAGTGCACAAAGACCATGAAAACCCTATACCTGTGCAGACGACTGCATGCACGTATCGGTCAAATGCCATGTGCTGAATGTCCAATTCAGGTGCTGTTCCTGGGTTCGTTGCATCCATTTTCATGTATTTTCCTTTTAAGATGCTTTATATTATATTATATATTTTAGGACCCCCTCGAAAACGAGATGGTTAATCTGAAAGGGTTTATTGAATAAACTTATCGTATAAACGTATCGTCATCATATGTGCTTAATCACTGAGTTAAGTGCAGGTTTTATATTAGGACTTATATTAAGACTGTTGGGGTACAAAGGCATTCACTATACTACCCCCTTCCCACCAATTGCACTGTATAATCTCTTAAACTTCTACATTTCCATACCTATAATGATTGGGTCCGTTGTGGAAAATGAAGGTATGTGATTGGACAGGAACTGAGGAGCAGGGGCTGGGATTGGTGTGTGTGTGTGTTGGGGGAAGAATGTTTTACCGTTGGCCAGCTGATGATAGTACTGAGGATTCCTCACACACCCGTGGGCTAAAGAAAATCCCGAGTACTGAAGACATGAAAGAGTCCATATTAGCATAATCTGTTGTTTTATGTACATGTGAATGGAGGTAGGAAAGAGGGAGATGTAGCAGCGAGGGTAAGGCGGTGGGGAAATTCTGCGTCTCGAACGGGCTTCCATCATCAGAGAACTGCGTTTCAGATTGAAATGAATAACGGTGAGGAACAGCTCTTTGTCTGTGCATATGAAACAGGTGAGAAACCAGACTTCAGCGCTCCGGTTGGTGGAGCTTCCCTGGCTGTGGAGGACAAGACAGAAGGAATTATGGGATGGCCGGATGGGTCACTTCAGCTCTGTGTATCCCCCAGATTTCCTCCCCCTTTTTTTCCGCACAGCTGGAGAAGCTGGGAAGAGCCGAGTCTTAATACCTAGGTCGCTATGGCAACAGTGACGTTGGCCACTGCCAGAGGAACAGACCGAGGAATGGCAGCCGAATGAAGGAGGGATTGAAGGGAGAGAGGGAGAGACGTATAGAAATAGGAGGCGAGGGTTGAGGGAAGAGGCTAGAAAAGCTCATCATATCATCATGCTTCAGTGGAAGGTTGCGACATGAGGCCCTATGTTTTGGAACATGAGCTCTGAGCACTTACATTCTACAAAAGTGCATGCAAATATTTAATACTCATTGTAACACAGTATACACACAGTGGCAAGTACATTTAGGTGTAGATGGTTAAAATACAACTGGCTTTTGAAGTATTTGTAGAGACTTTCAGCCATATTGATTTGATATGTTTATATGTGTTCATCTGTTGATTCATTGTAGGCTCCCACTATGAATTAATTCCACCTTCTCAGCTTCAATGTCCTTTCTACATCTCGAAGGAGTGTATATACTAGTGATATGTTATATAGTCATATGTTATGTTATTATTATATGTGGCGTGTATGTTACGGTCGTCAGGGTCATCGGGGCAGGAATGTGCTTGATTGTTTTCAGTTTGAAGTCTTCTTAGATATTTCGTCACGTTTCTTTAAGAAATCTAGAGGTTCAGGAACTAAACACAGCAACCAGAGATGGACAACTTTGATGAGACAAGACTGAAAAGTAAAAAGTAACTTTTCACTAAACAGAAACAAATCGCCTATTCTTTATACTGTGATCTTTTGGTGTTTTGCTTACATGACAATGTCTTACTGTAATTAAAATCAATCTGCATTATGTCTTCTTCTGCAGCTCTTTCGGGAGGTGAGAATAATGAAAGGTTTGAATCACCCGAACATAGGTAAGATGCTTCCAGTATTTTAACATACCCAAACGTGTGTGTGTGTGTGTGTGTCGGGGGCAGGGGGTCATTTCCATGTGACTGTGTGTGTGTGTGTGTGTGTGTGTGTGTGTGTGTGTGTGTGTTCATGTGCTCCGTAGTAAAAAATGTCAGTGAGTGCGTGCAAGAGCACATACGTGAGAGTGTGCGCGCCTGTGTCCTGTGCGTGTGCATGTGTGTGTGTGTGTGTGTGTGTGTGTGTGTGTGTGTGTGTGCGCGTGTGTGTGTGTGTCCAGACAGAAGCATTTTAGCGATGCCGGGTCTTAACCCAATGGATGTTGAATAGCCTTTAGAGGAGCAGTTGACCATGATTTAACGAGGAACTCCTCGGGTCCTGATATAGAGGTCACAGGCACACACACACACACACACACACACACACACACATGCAGGTGGGGGAGGGGACAGGGGATTTTCTAAAGCTGAACTGTTGTACGGATCAAAAACGCCCACAGAATTAGCGACGTGTCCGCGGGTGTTATGACGGACCGACGGCTGTGTGTGTACGCGCGTGTGTGCGTGTGTGTGTGTGTGTGTGTGTGTGTGCTTTTATTCCAAACGTGAGTGGGATTTATTTGAATATATTTGTCTTTAATCTGTGTCTGTTTTGCGCTACAGTGCAGCTGTTCGAGGTGATTGAGACAGATAAGACCCTTTACCTAATCATGGAGTACGCCAGTGGAGGTGGGTGATGCCGGTCCTGCAGTCCGGGAATTACCATCACAGGAAATGATGCAATAGGCTAAAACCCAGGGGCGGACAGCTGGGGTCCTGTAGAATCCACGTCACAAATCCCACTGTGACGTGGATGTCTGGCCCATTTGTACGATTATTAATGTCTATGTTATGAAACATTGCATCTTTGCCCTGACAATATCTCTTTTAATCTGAAATGTAATGTTATTTTAGGAAAGATTATTTTTTCTGGTCCATCAATGCCAAGGACATACAAGTCAATAGAATATCAGTAGAATATGTCTCTTTCAGCATCATACATGTATATTTGACATTTTACAAATATCAAAGGTGAACTTATGCTATGGTTTCAGGATGTTTGCATCAGTTTCCTGGATTTTACATGGATCTGTATCTTTAGCTGTCTACTAAAAGCCTTCCAAATTTTAGGTTTCGGAGAGGAAAAATGTTTATTTAAATCATACATACTTGGATGTTGACTGTTGAACAGTACTTGATGCAGAACACACATGCTCCATTTCTGAGCTTGGAATATTCGGTATCAATATCATGCTAAAGTATGCTTATTGAGTAATATTACAGCATGCAAGTAGTTTTACGGTGGTTTTCTGTATTTTCTAGAGTCTAGATCTGATCTGCTTTTGTTGTGCCCTCAGGTGAGGTGTTTGATTACCTCGTGTCTCACGGGAGAATGAAGGAGATTGAAGCCAGAGCCAAATTTCGACAGGTAAGTGTGCAGCAATTACTCATCTCAACTTATACTTATACTATATACGTGTATGTCTGTCAGTGGCAGGATGAGGGTTTCAGCACAGAGGGGACAAAGCGGTCTTTGTGGGCCCCTAATCCTTTTCAAATGCAAGGCTATACAATAGTTGATTTACACAAAAAGAGTGTTCGTCACACATTACGCCACACAAACCTGTATACATAAAATAAAATATACAGTATATCGAGCAGGTTAAAATTTCTTAAGACACAAAAAGGTTCCAACAGCGCACGTTGTGTTGGATCCACTGATTCATGAGTGGTTCAGCGCGACCGCCAACGGACAGCCAATATAGACGGCTAAACTCATCATCGCGCCAAATGCTGTTTTCTTTCAGGTCCTGCTCACGACACAAAGCGACCCATTAACTTCATTCAAACTTATACAGCAACCACAGCGCTCGTAGCCTAGGCTAGACATTCATAGACTAAACAATACATCGTGGTCCATAGCACCAGGTAAGGTTAGGTAGGTACAGTGGTCTATGGTGAAACCCAGAGCATAAGCAGGGAAATGCTTAGGCAGTCTCTCTCTCTCTCTCTCTCTCTCTCTCTCTCTCTCTCTGTCTCTCTCTGTCTCTCTCTCTCACACTCACTCACCCACTCACCCACTCACTCACTCACTTACTCACTGGCATACAGTGCACAACGGCAACGCTATGAATGAAAGGCTAGACACCGTGGTCTTACCAGCAGTACAAACAAACACACTGCATAAGCGACACATAAATATCACAGTCACACAGCAGACTCACTTCACAAGTAGTTACAGTAGCTAGAAAACGGCATAAGCAGATAGCATACTATACATCATCGACACAGTTTCCAATCTCAACACACTATTGAATGTCATGTTTTTTTGTTTTGGATATAAATTGTTTGTCTGTGTCGAATCTTGTGTTCCAGATTGTTTCTGCTGTCTATTACTGCCACCAGAAAAACATTGTCCACCGAGATTTGAAGGTAATATCATTAAATGATTAAAATATATTTTGGGCTGAGTTCAAGAGGCTAGATTAAGGTTTGTTCGTGACGAGGGGAATGTCTTTCCTGACAAGATCACAACAAATCTAAAATGTAGGACGAGTGGTAATCCATGCCTGTTGAAACTGCACATAGCATCTTAATCACAGACCAGAGCTGTGCCGAGAGAAGCTATTTTTAGTTTTTTGGACCTTTTTCAAAGCCCAAACACGAGAAAAAAGCCCTCAGTTTTGTTCTAATAAGGCGTGTATTATATTTAAACATGCTTCATTTATTTATTTGTTTGTTTCAGTGAGTCATGTCCAGTATTCCTCCTGTTGGGTGACACACGAGTGCAACGCCCCCCTTCCCCCTTCCCCATCTGTCTCTCGTTTTCTCTCACCATCTAATTTTCTCTCTCTCTTTTTATCTTTTCCCTCTCGCTCTCATTTCTGTCCATAACTTCCTGTCTCCTGGCCTGCCTCTCTCTCTGTCATACTGCTTCCTTTCTTACGTCGTCCCCTTTTCTATCATCCTTCATCATCCTTCATCATCCTTCATCATCCATCATCCATTCATCATTCATCATTCATCATTCATCATCCATCATCCATCCATCATCCATCCACCCATCATCCATCATTCATCATCCATCATCCATCTATCATCCATCATCCATCCACCCATCATTCATCATCCATCATCCATCTATCATCCATCATCCATTCATCCATCATCCATCCATCCATCATCCATCCCCATCGCTCACATCCGCAGGCAGAGAACCTGCTCCTGGACGCTGACGCCAACATCAAGATCGCTGACTTCGGCTTCAGCAACGAGTTCACGCTGGGCAACAAGCTGGACACGTTCTGCGGCTCCCCACCCTACGCCGCCCCGGAGCTCTTCCAGGGCAAGAAGTACGACGGGCCCGAGGTGGACGTCTGGAGCCTGGGGGTCATCCTGTACACGCTGGTCAGCGGATCTCTGCCCTTTGACGGACAGAACCTCAAGGCAAGTGGAGCAATATAACCTATACCTCACAGATGAGAAGGTCTGGGTGACGTATAGTGGAGTCAGATTGTGAGTTCTGGGTTTATTTTAACACTGAGGGCGTTTCTAGAGACTGTTCTCCGATGTTGGTGTGGGCTGTGACTGGCTGTTAATTTGTTAGTGCTGTGTCCATAAAATATCAGGTTATTGCTTAATTGCCTGAGCAGAGTATGAAGTGGGATTTGCCCAGAAACTGTATTTTAATAGCATGAAGATTAAGGGCTTGAGACGGTGATTTTTGGTTTGGAAGATACGCACATGTACCCTTGTGACTACTGGGTCATTACTTTCCTCAGCACTATTTACTTCCTACACTCATAATTATCTCCATTATTTTGATTTAGCCATGTGACTTAACGACGTCAGTTCTTGTGGTGTTGCCATGTAAAAGCAGTCTGTCTCACCGTTGTGTGTGGCGCGCTCCACAGGAACTGAGAGAGCGTGTGCTCAGAGGGAAGTACCGCGTGCCCTTCTACATGTCCACGGACTGCGAGGGGATCCTCAGGCGTTTCCTGGTGCTCAACCCCACCAAGCGCTGCACCCTCGACGTAAGGGTCACGTCCTGTTCACTCCTACTCAAACGCAAAGTGCAAGGAAGTACGCACGGCTGTGTCTCTTGGCACCGTTAAATACAGTGGGTTTTAAACGTAGCCGACCCCTTGTAACACTGTAAGACTGTATTCTGAAATAAAATGTTTGTTTAGTGTGGTGTTAGTTTGTTGTGTAATGCGGAACCAATGCAGATGGTAGACAGAAGTGATTATTGATAATATTAAGATAGTTCTGTAGCTTGTTTAGCTATCGTAGTGTTTTCGTTTGTGTTTGGTCCCATAGGGATGATTGGACATTTGTCTTCAGTTTTGTCTGCGTCAATGACCATTAGACAAATCATGCAAACACGCAGTACATGTTTTCTGCTGTGATGTGAAGGCTTTCTGATGACGATTTGTCTTCCTTTCTGTTCCATTCTGCAGCAAGTCATGAAGGACAAATGGATAAATTCAGGGTTTGAGGGGGAGGACCTGAAGCCCCATGTGGAGCCGGTCGAAGACTTTAGCGATGCGAGTCGCATAGGTGAGCTACCTAGAAACTGGCCCCCGGAAGCTTCCATCTTGGCTCCAGGTTATTCATGTACCGGTATACTTAACATTTATCCGGGGCATCTAACATAAACTGTTAGATGCACTTAAAAAAATACAATAATAACAGTAATACAACAGTAGTAATAAAGTAATGAGATCCATTTGAACCAAACAGACAGAAGAGATCCAATTGATTGATTTTTTCTGCATCCTGTTTTTCCTTGACTGTCCTGCCGGCGTTATGATGTGCCTTTTTAGAGGTGATGGTTGGGATGGGCTTCACGCCGGAGGAAATCAAGGACTCTCTGCTGAATCAGAAGTACAACGAGGTCACCGCCACCTACCTGCTGCTGGGCCTCAAGACGGAGGTGAGCCGACCAAAAGTATGTGGCTACAACGATGTGATGATGTCAAAGTGTTGTCTGTGTGCTACTGCTGTTGTGTTCACGTATTCTTTCAGTACCGGTGCCACTGCCGGATCACTTTCTGCTGCCAAAACCTGCTGCGTGGGGTTCGGACAGTTCTGATTGTTTGACGTGTGTATACGTACATGCCTAGAATACAATTGTAACCACAGCCAAAATGGCCTTCACAAAATGATTTTATAGAATGTAAACAGCACATACTTTCTAGGTCGTCATTTATAAAGTGTTTTATTGTTGCTTTTAAAATAGCAGGTCAATACTGGGAAAATGTGATACGCTAATAATACACTAGTAAGCACAAACACAATTGCCAACTAACTCTTTTTAATATATTTAATATATATTTTATATAGAAAGCAAAAGCAATAGTGAAATGCTAGAGTGACGCGCTCAACAAGCACATCTCTAACTGGTACGGGCACGGTCACACCTTGATGATCTGTCACCCATGGCAACAGGACGGGACAGGTGAGACGTGTTCCGCCAGCAGTCTGTCCCTGGCGCGGGTACGACCCAGCCCCATCACCAACGGGACCAACAAGCACTCCTCGGCCACCGGCTCGTCGTCGTCGTCCTCCTCCTCCTCCCATAGCAAGACCCAGCGGAGTGCCTCCACCTACCACAGGCAGAGACGGCACAGTGACTTCTGTGAGTCTAATATCAGTGGTGGTTCAACGTACAGATTAGTATCTTTAGGTTCAATGCATTTCTCAATTACATTGTTTGTATCTTCACTTTTTGTTACACTATATGGTGTTACAATATGGGTGAGATAGTGTAGCCCAGCTGAAAGGTACCGGGTTCGATCCCCAATGTCTGTAGCCTACCTGTAGGCAAGATGTCCAACGCCTACCGGCTCCTTACTGAAATCTGAATTCCCTGTAAGTCGCTTGGAATAAAAGGGTTTTAGTCATCGCCATCGTGCACTTAAAACGCACACTCAACCAGGAGCATCAGTTTCATTCTTAAGCGTGAGAAAGACACCCATTACACACACACACGCGCGCGCACACACACGAGCCCTCGTGTCCAACAGAACGCCACCTTACCTGCTTTTCTCTGTGACCCTTTTGTCCTCCAATGTCCAGGCGGCCCCTCCATGCCCGTCATGCACCCCAAGCGGAGCCCCACCAGCACGGGAGACCGGGAGCTGAAGGAGGGCCGCATGCCGTCCCGCAAGGCCAGCTGCAGCGTGATGGGCAGCCACAGCCTCCCGCCCTCCAGCCCCATGGTCAGCAGCGCCAACAACCCCAACAAGTCGGAGATCCCCGACCGCCGCAAGGAGATGACCGCCACCACGGTGAGGGAAGGAGGGAGATGTGTGGGCTGTTTCCTTCAGGAAGTGGGCTGTTGTATTATAAAGATGTAGGTATGTAGATGCATGTAGGGAGGAAGTCCTGGTGGATGAATGGTCTAAGATAGCTAGGTTTAATCTAGCTGAATAGGATTTTCACCCAGGAGACCGGGGTTCGTATCCTGTGTTTATTTTAATTTTTTTTGTTCATTATTTTCACAACAACAAAACAAAACTGCTCGGTCAGGTTTAGGATTTCTGGCAGAAACACCAAACTTCTGCTGTGTGAGTGTGTACACGGAAGGGTGGTCGTCTGGCGTCTACTGTGTCTTGATTGGAGCCACAGTGAAATTGCAGACATTAGCATTGTGACAAACAAACAAACCAAGAACCATGTATGGCTAAATAATAACATATGAGATACAGCTATTACTGGTATTAATAGCACATTTAATATTTATATTTGTATAAGGATTGCATGTATTTTATCAAGATCAATCACAAGACAGACTTTGATATAGCCTACAGATATATGACTTTTACAGATGATTTTGCGCCAGGTTGGTCAACTGTACAGATAAAGGAAGAGAATGACTGTGGCATCTCCGTTGCCCTAGCATGTAAACACTCTCCATTGGGCCTCTAGAAATCTTTTTATAGGCCTCTCGTATGATTGACTGACAGTTGCCATAGCGACGGTATAAAACGAGCTCTGGGCGCACCTGTCAATGTAGGTCTCATTAAATCTGCAGGGCAGCGTGCCCTTTTGCATTTTCAAACTCCGGCAGCAGAATGTTTTGTTGTGAACTCGGCCGCAGTATCACGTTTCAATAATACAACCGCTGGAGACTTCTAGGGAGGCGTTCCATTAAATAAGCACCAACAGAGTGTGAGGCACTGAGTTGCATTGACCGCATACATCCTATACACCTTGAGAATAGTATTAATAGAGTGGGATCATTGCACTGGCTACAACTGAGCTGCCAGCCACAGACAACACCAACCAATGAAGCTACAACTGCTTGAATCTAATTCTTCCAGTGGGTTAGAGCTGGGCAATATATTGATATTATATTGATATCGTGACATGGGATTAGATATCCTCTATCCTCCGATTTTGGATATCGTTAGCCTCATAGCATAATTGCCTGAGTCATATTTTGCCCAAATTGTGATATCTGCCTAACTAAGTCATCTCTTTGACTTATGCATTTTTGATGGAATTTTTTCTGAAAACCTTAAAATATGACTTAGGCAATTATGCTATGAGGCTAACGATATGCTAATATCTATTGTAGCTGTTCTAGCTGTAGTAAGTATTTAACACACAGGAGTATACAAAGTAGGCTTTACCATGTGGTTATTTTATATAGACTATTTATTGATTGAATTACCAGTAAACATGCTATATCGTGATATATTGTTCTTGAGATATTCAATTACCTCTATCGGGACACTGGCTTATGTAGTTCTGTTGGGTGACAATACATATGACAGATGGTATGTATTTATGTATTGTTTCTGCTCCGTAGAATAACATCCCAGGAAGCGCCATGACTCGTCGGAACACGTACGTGTGCACGGACCGCTCGGGCGCCGACCGGCACTCCCTCCTGCAGAACGGCAAGGAGAACAGGTGCGTGACCTTTGGCCTCTACGGTGTCAACACTTAGGCTGCGTGAGGTAGTCAGGGAGTCAGGAATCGGTTCAATTCACGAGAGTGTGATCAATGCTCCATTTTGATGAAGACACGTAGCCGGGCTTGTCCTCCGTTGTAGCAGGCCTACGCCAATCCCTGTCCTGGCATATGCAACATGGTTATGTGCCATGGTTACACGTGCCAAAACTATTTTTGGGTCAGAAGAAAAGGAATGGCTTAGAGGGGATAGCTCAGTGCCATGTTAGCTTCTACTAGCTTGCTAGCTAGCAGGAGAGTGCAGCAGACTATAAGAACGCCTTTCGCTAATGCTTCTGCCCCCCCAGTTCCCTGAGCCATCGGATACCCCCGGCCTCCCCCTCCACCCTAAGTATCTCCGGGGCGGGGGCCTCCTCCTCCTCTTCCTCCACGGACCGTTGTCGTCTCACCCGGGGCTCCACCATCCGCAGCACCTTCCACGGGGGCCAACTGAGGGACCGCGGGGCCCCCGTCTACTCGGCTCCGCCCACCTCGCCCACCCTCTCCCACCATGAAGCTAGCCCGCTGCCACACGCGCGCAGCCGGGCCACCTCCAACCTCTTCACCAAGCTGACCTCCAAACTCACACGCAGGTAGCACACCACCGCACCACCACACTGCCATGATTTTAGTCTTTAGTTTGGGTTATGTTTTCACATGCAATGGTGCTAATGTTTGGTTTGCTCTCCACTTAGGAAAGAGAGAGTTAGGGATAGTTGTTCTAATTGGTGGTTCCTGTTCCTCTGCGTCCTTCTGCAGACCACACAATGCTTTAATTAAGGACTCTGTTGTCACTCACTGATCCCAGTTGCTCACGTACGACACTCATGGTGGTCCAAAGTTAGACACATGAACAAGAGGGGAACCGATTCTTGCCAAGAATCCAAACCTTGTACAGTTGACGTTCCATGGTTTTGGTTCTGCTCTCAGAGCTGTCAAATACAATTAGGCTGTTCACTGCCAATACACAAAGCCTTCATTGACGATGGTGGGCAAGAGAGCTGCGGTCTGGGAAACAATAGCCAGTTCCACGTTGAACATGGAGTTGTGCATCAAACTGCACAATCGGGTTGATGTTTTCTATTTAGCTCAGGTTGCTCCCATGTACTTGCTCAAGCCTAAGTGTCTCACAAGTAGAAATGGCTGCTCTTAGTTTCTTTACCCCAAGCCCTGTAAAGCATATGTTTTTAAACTGCTCATTTAACAACTAATCATTTGCGCATGTGTCCCAGTTCGCAACCTAGACCGATGCATGCAAATATGCACGTATTGTATATTTGTGCTTAAGCATATTAGCATTATATGTGTATATATATATAATATGATACAGTTTGAAGTAGAAACATATTGTCAGTTTGATTACCGTTCTGGTCTATTATCTGTTTCCCCAGATACATTGATTGTGTACCAAATACAAACCATATCAAGGTCAGATCCCCAAAACTGTGATATGAAGAATCAAATCCTACTGTTTCTGAACCCTCAGAGACACACTTTAAGACAGGCCC
>OMKP01024026.1:0-10403 GCA_900302375.1 Bathygadus melanobranchus
CATAGCATGATCGGTGACCAAAACAGAAGAGTCAGTTCTTGTGTGTGCGTGTGACGGGGACACTCTGCTCGAGAGAAAGTAATTTTTCTTCATCCTGGTTTAGCGTAGTAAAAACAAACCTTTCCTCACTGTAATTTAAGTATTTCCCGCAACTGAGTATTACCTGGAGTCTCTGGACAGGAAGATATTAGATAAGATATTATTTTCCTTCACTCTCCAAAGGGCAGCGAAACAAAGCCAGAGAGCCTTAAGTGAAGTTTAAACGGTTTTTTGCTTTGGCTTCCTTTGAGTTTTTTCAAGTGATGGCAAACACCGCCCACTAGCTTTAAAAGAACACAGTAAACCCAGGATATTGAGCCACGTGATAAAGTAGGTCTTCATCGTACCAAAAATGGAAAAAGGAAACGCCTTTCGCCTTTGTACAGCAGTATGGACATCTACATCTATATAGATATGATATGAAACCATTATGTATGCATCTGAATACACTATGTATTTCATGCCCTCGGGCGCCTTTTTCCCCAGTTTGAGACAGATGACCTGTGGGATGCTTGTTGCCTGCCAGCCCGCACCATGTTCTACTCTGATGAACACATTCCTTACAGTCAGGCCCCGACTCACATGCTTCACCCGTGGTGGAGTTTATAGTGCAGGAACTGTATCGCTGAAACCATGTCTGATGTTTTCCTCATTCCCATACTTATTTTTTTTTCTCGCGTTTATAATCCAGTCACGAAAAACTGCACCTTTTACTCCATGAATTAAAGGTTGTGCAGGGGAGTTTGAGTTCAGCGCCAGCCTCTCCGAGCTAATCAGGAAATATGTGTTATCTGGTGTATCACAGAAGCCCATGGAAGCTATGGAGGATCAGATAGACTGTCTGTAAGCCCTGTGCTTATCGGCCCACCGTTCTGTTTGACACCAAAAGCCCACATCGCTTGTCGATTATTGGCCCTCCAAATCCAAAGTCTAAATCTTTAGCTTTCTTTCCCTCTCTCCCCGGATAATCGGAAAAGTCTGGATTGGTTCGGTCCTGCACAGGACCTACTCAGCAGATAGACGTCTAGATGTTTCACCATCCAATTCAGGTGCTCATATATCTAACAGGAGGGTGAACAAACACAAAACACACAACCCAATCTATGGCTAGCGAAAGGCCGATGCAGCGACTCAAGGCCTCCAGGCATCCTCTGTTTACCCATGTTGCTAAGCAACACCCTGAAGGGGAAAAGCAAAATGTTGATAGGTTATTCTAGCAGGAAAAGGGGAGGTTTTTGCTATCATAATTGATAACACCCTTTTGGTAATAGAGCTTGATTCCATTTTAACAAATATCCACCTCATTAACTACACCCCCTTAGAGAGCTGTGTGCGTACACAGAGACAAGGCAGCAAAACACTCACACACTTGTCTGTCACACCCCAATATACACACAAATACACACACAAAGTGCAACACACACACACACACATACACACACTGGTGGATGTGTACATAGGAAAGGGCAGTGAACAAAGGCGATACACAGGAGGGTACAAGCGCCCATCCAATAGACGTAATTAAAACTTCCCCATTACACCAGCTGCCATTCTATGGCGCTCTGGTTTGCTTTGGACGGCGCCACAACAATACGTCACAATAAGAGCCCCGTGTCCCAACAACATGTGAGCTGTTGTGCTAAAACTGGGTTAATGGCGGCAATTAGCATGATTAGCATCCGAACATTGGGGCTCAGCTGTGGCGGCTGCAGGCTTGGACAGACATCTGATCCACATTGCCAGGTTTCCGATGTAAGATAATAATTGGGTGTCGGTGGGTGAAAGGAGGGTCATTTCGCTGAAATTTACCAGGGACGAGACAAGCCGTGTGAAAACCTAATGCATTTTGTGAACCAAAAAAATAGGCTTGCCTCCTTCAAAATAGGAATTGTATTTATTAAAGCCGCTCGCAGCCTCAGAAGTTATTCACAGCACACACACACCGCCAGGCCCAGTGACTGCCCTTTTCCAGCGGTTCACAGGGGCGCGTCACTGGGGGGCAATTAGATAAGTGTCCCCAAGCAACTTGGATGAATCCGAGTCATGGTTTGACTTTTCTGCTATCTACACCACACACATTTGTTAAGGGGCATGTCCTCTATATGCATACCAAGGCCCTTGGACCTTCTTAAGTGAAGATTGATCGAATGATGTTCGCTTGTGTAAATAAATTCCTTTCGGCCATTATGGTGGTTATTTAGAAGATGTTTGAAGTTTTCCCAAACCATTCACAGAAAAATCGACCCAGACAGGCAAAAGGCTGCTGAACGTTTCACTTTGACCGCACATTACAACTTACCGGGAATACAAATGTTTCCGAGAAATTAGAAAACCTTTGAGCGATCAGGGGGTTAGCTATAGGGGCTACTATCCCTGACATGCTGGAGAAACTCCCAAGACTCCTGGACTCATTCCCGACAATTACAAAACGAATAGTACATGTCGGCACCAATGACACCGTCAGAAGTCCGAGGGCTATCTTATCCGTCTTTTTAATCTCCTCAACAGAAGACTGCTTTTATCCTCAAAACAGCTTTTATCTCTGGCCCAATTCCCACAATGGGTCGCGGTGTGGGGCATTATAGCAGAATTCTCAGTCATCATATCTGGCTCCAGTCCGTGTGTAGAGTGCACAATATTGGTTTTATTCACAATTTCGA
Organism: Bathygadus melanobranchus; assembly: GCA_900302375.1. Taxonomy (NCBI): domain Eukaryota; kingdom Metazoa; phylum Chordata; class Actinopteri; order Gadiformes; family Macrouridae; genus Bathygadus; species Bathygadus melanobranchus. Next base: position 2,700 of record OMKP01024026.1, read on the forward strand.
CCTGTTCTGGGAGAGTGCCTCTCCGTATAGAACAGACGGTTTATACTTGAACATGTTAGGTAGCCGCATGCTAGCTGCTAATTTGCAACGCTCCTCCACGTCATTGACTATTTACATCACACACGTGTCTAATTTTCCTTCCCCCACAACAAAGCCTGTCACACCACCGCTCTCACCAGCCCGCCCTTGTGGATTGATATTGTCAGGACTAGTAAGCATGTTGATCGTAAGGTAATGCAATGCATTTCTCTTTTTAGAACTCCTGTGCCCAGACCTGTGCCTATAACAACATGTAGTTCAGTTGTACCAGCTGATACGGACCTCTTTTAGAATTTGCATCAGTTTTTAAATCTAGAGATGGGCTTGGGCTGCTACACATAAATGTGAGAAGCCTGGTCTATAAAATTCACTATGTTAATATTCTGATCCAACAGGCAATTCCTGATATTTTAGTCAGCTCTGAGTCTTGGCTAAAAAAAATCAGTCTCTGATTCGGATATTGGTCTTGGTGGTTTTAAACTTTTTAGAGCAGACAAAAGGAAAAGTGGTGGTGTAGCTATCTATGTTAGAACGATATCTGTGCTGGTCTCATCCTTTATTCCAAAACAGCATGAATGTCTGGTGTTAGGACCTTCACTCTTCACACTGTATATGAATGAAAATTGTCTCTTTTAAAAATAGCAGTAGGGTGCATTTCTATGCCGATGACAGTGCTTTATTCATATGCATCGTCAATGGAAGGAGCGCTATCTATTTGCACTGGCTGGCTGAAAACGTATTCTAAATACAGCAAAAACGAAATTCTCTAGATCACGCTCCTTGATGGAAACGGAAATTAACTCTGTTCTGCAATTGAGAAAGTGCCATCCTACAAATACTGTAGCTTGGGATTTGTATTGATGAAATGTTAGCATGTTGACGAACTAGCTAAAAAGCTAAGAATAAAATGTGTATTGAATATATGGATGTATGTTTTTCTAGTGTTTATACAATTACAATTATCTATTGTATTGATTTATGATTTGTATTTACTGTACTCACTGCATGAATGTTTGTAACCAGGACAGCATCGCAAATGAGACTATGGTCTCGTTTCCTAGGTTCCCCTGGGTAAATAAAGGTTAAATTCATATACAAATGTTCACAACAGCAACACAACAAGTAACAATTCATTGACTGCATGTGAAATTGAGTTGTTGTATCCTTGTGACCTTGAGAAATTCTTTAGCAACTCTCGGTTGACATAGTGTCAGATTAGATGCTGTGTGATTAGAATAGCATAACATTATATGGGATTGACGCTAGATCTTGTACGTGTCGGTCCTTGTATCGAGTTCAGCACCCAGGGTGTCAAGAAGCTCTCGGTATGTGTCTCTCAACTACATGACGCAGTCTGCCTCTGGCGAACACACAGTTAAGACCTCATCAGGTTTCAAGTGCCTCTCACAATAGAGAGAGGCTCTCAAGGATAGAACACAAACACACAAAGCACAGCCAATGTTCCTGTCAAGAATGTTCCTCCAGAAGAATGTTTACCAGGCCGAGAGTCCGGTGAGAAAGAATTTAAAAGAAATAGGATTCTTGAAAAAACAATGTCACAAGCTGTCATATTGAAAAGTTATGCCTTGCTTTTAATTGGTAATATCAATCAGTTTTCAAACTTTTTGTGCCCAAGGCACACTAAAAGCACAAGAATCTCAAGGCACGCCTGTATTCACAAAATAGCCTCTTGAACACGTGTTATCACTCTATCACTGTTTATTTCTATTTACTAATGCCAAATAGCATTTGACAAACAACAATATTACTCACTCACATTTCAATTTCCAACTAAACTTTTCTTTTCAAGTCAATACTGCAATAATAATGTATGGTTGTCACAAAACCCCACGATACACCTAGACTTGCCTCATGCACATCGCGGCCCACCGTTTGGGAAAAAGTTTGGAAGATCTAAGACGTTCTTAAGTTAAACGAAAATAAGCTTCTCAGGAAAATATTGCAGATTTTTTCAGTTAAGAACATTCTTAGGAAATTCAAAGAATTTCATCTTAGGAAACCTATTAAGAATTATCTTAAGATACTGAGAATGTGGCCCCAGGTCATTAATTCATGATCTAAAATTAATTATATAAAAAGTAAAGTTGTGTCAAGCGCAGAGGTATGACCTTCCTTGTAAAAAAAAAAGGAAAAACTCTTCACCAGGATTTTTTTCCATCTAATAAAGATAATTAGCATGCCCTAGTAGTTTAATAGATAAGATCAGGTGGCATATATGGAATAACAAGACAAACTCTGATTGTTTGCCAGTGGCAGAGTATCTCTCTGTATCTGGCAGGGGGTAGGGGGTTGTGGTTGTGGATGAGGGGAGATGAGGGTGCGGGGGGTCTTCACCTGCTGGGCCTGTGGTCCCTATACAGCCCAGTTGCCACCTGGTACCCAGCCCCATTAGCTAAATAATGCATTGAGTTTGTGTCCATGCATTAACCCTGTCACTCCAGCCCCCTCCATCATTAGTGCTAGCGGTGTGTGTGTGTGTGTGTGTGTGTGTGTGTGTGTGTGGAGTCAGCAAATGAGACATGAATGCACACACACACACAGTCCTCATAACGCAAGTCCTCATAAATACATGAGGACTTGAACACACACACACACACACACACACACACAAACACCCACATTGACGTTTAGACGTGGTAAGATAAACGCCTACACTACACTACACTACACACACACGCACACGTATGTAGGAGTGAATAGATGTATGTATTGTAATCATGAACACACAACACACGTCTGGAAGCAGGCATTCACATACAAACATATGCAAACACACATGTGTACAGACATAGGCAATGAGCACCATGTTTCTATGCACATGACACACACACGCACACAAACATACACACCCACATATAGAACACATGACACACACACACACAAACATACACACCCACATATAGAACACACGCACATACACACGCACACACAGACAAATAAGTAAAGGGTTTTTCAAACAGCTTAAGTCCTGCTCTTGAGATTATGTGTAGGAGGGATATTTTACGCTCTTGAAAGATGATTCACTGGAGGATTTAATCCAACTTCTGGGAAGAAACATTGTGCACATCTTATATCATTTTTTCATCCAATGTGTCTTACAATATCATGAGTGAACATCCACTCCCAGCAGGGGTGGCCCCAGTGGGATCCAAACCCATAACCCTGGAAGTGGTAATGCCTTGCCGTACACAGGACCAACAAACACCATCTTTGTTTGTTTGTATCACACACTAAAGAGGAAAACACACTGCTGAAAAAGCTTTAGATCTGCATCTTTACGGGTTCCGTTGCTCTTTCTCTCTCTCACTCTCTCCCTCCACCCCGCCCTTCTCTCCCCCTTCCCTCCCCTATCTCACTCACTCGTTCTCTGTACCTTGAGGAGCGTTTTCCGCCCCAAGCCGGTTACACCGCAAAACACCATTCTGCTCAAGGAACGGCAGAATATCTGCAGGAATGTAATGTTCACAGACCCCTCTGGGGTGAAACGGCCTGACAAATCCATTTTCTGACAGTGTAATAGCAGGAAAAGTGGTAGCAACAGAGCAATTTCAAGCGAGTGTTTTCTGGTTAAAAGTAATAATGTAAAAAAAAAAAGAAGCCATTATTCCGAAGCCACACTTAAGTGTTGTATTTGTTGACTCTCAAGACTCAAGTTCTTGTCACGTACAGTAAAAAAAAAAAAAAGTCCACCCAGGAAATAGCAGCTTCAAAAGTGAGAATACTGAAAGAAAACACCTCAAACGTGTGTTCACAGGTTAGTCGTACAGGCATGAATCCTGTACAGTTCCTTAACAGTATTCACTTGTGTATTCACTACTTCGTGTCCTGTCCGAATCAAATGGGTGACAAATTTTCTCAATTTTAGGGAAGCTCAACTGTGTGATTCAGTCGGCACTAATGAACAGAACAAATTCATTACGCGCATGTTCTGCTTGACAAAAATAACCATTGTATAACCAAATAACCAAATGAGATGAGGTCTCAAATACCAATTACACAGAAGAGACAGAACCGGGACACGGAAGCTCTCCAGCTAGCATTTTGATATTCATGTCATTTCTACACACAAACGACACCGTGACAAGTAGACTGGCGCCACTACACCACCTACAAAATGGCATCCATGTTGAGGTGGAGATCAAGGACCAGCACTCTCCTATTGGCCATCGGTGACATCAACGCCTCTCAGGCTTTGGTTAATTAACAATTATGTGGGGGCTAATGGCGTGGGAATGAGGATTGATTCAATTTAACCTTGATTTATCGTGGGAAACCACAGTGCTGACACTTTGCTAGCTAGTCACATCTCACAAGGGGAGAGTTAGCTGTACTGTAGAGCAATACCTGTAGGCATCCTACCTGCTCCTTAATGACATATCTAAATAAACTCACTGTAAAGTTTAAATAAATTATAGTTTAAACAGCACAACCTGGTTTAGACGTTCATATTTTGTGAGTTATTTTTCATTTGGACAGCACATGTGAGCACACACTTACACACACACTTACACACACACACACACACACACACACGAATTCCAAGGGCAGCTTGTGAAGACCTCTTGTTCTGTTGATAGTTTTCCCAAATAACACCTGTCAAGTGGAGCGACCGTCGGGCTAGACAACTGTACACACACGTCTAGACCGACCACAGCCACCCGTCGTGCGCACGAGTCGCGGTTTGAGATGTTATTTTTAGGCTGCGGTCGTCACTTGTGTAATAAGCGTACTTGCGACGAAAATGAATTACAGTGTCGGCATACACACCATGGGCACAGTCACAATGGCCTTCATTTTAATATAATGGTTGCCAGTTTGAGAAATTGTCAACAATTTCTTGACCTTTGGTTGCCATCAGTGGCCACCACTTTTTAACATTAAAAACAGGGACAGATAATAGCAAACGTGCACCCAAAAATAAATACATTTGTTGCATTAGTGATATTTAAGTATTGCCGTTACAGTTGGAACCAGAACGCTGCACATGCGTTGATGTGTTTCCTCCAGAACCAGACAGCACTGCATGTGTGGTGCGAGACAATGGCAAAACAAATGAAGTTGTTGACCTTGGGTTGAAAGGTTTGACCAACATCACAAACAAATGTGCCAATTGATTCAACTGACAAAGAACCAGATGAACCTGAACAAAAGAACAAACAGGACATTTGTGAAGTCTTGCGGCAAAGTATGCTAGCATCTTTGAGCTGGTCAGAAAATAAGACTGCAAAGCATGTACAACATACACTGCGATCACTGACAAAAATGGCAACCATATTTTCAGTTTCGGCAACCAAAAGCTGATGCCTGGTTGCCGGCCTGGCAACCACTATTAAAAGTTAGTGTTGAGCCCTGTGTATTATTGTACACAATTTGCAACAGCTGTAACAAGAAAACTAAAACGTAACTAAAGATGTTCTTGAACATCTTTAGTTTTTTAGGACATTTTAGGACTACAAACTCCATGCATTTACCACACATTTAAAAAGGTCATTGCACGAAGAAACAGCTTCCACAGAAGACACATAACTCAAAGCCGGCTATTGTCTGGCCACACAGCTGTCAGACAGCCATGGGTCTCTGGGACTGGCAGCTAAAGCCTCCGCTATCTACAGACCAGAGAGAAACACACTCCCTGCGCCGTGTAAAATCCCTGCTAAGTTGCTAAGCAACTTTCTCAACGCCCGCATGCCACATCCTAGCCTGTCTGTTGTGTGTTTACCATGAGGGGAGGCTGGCAGCGCACACAGAAAACCTCTGAAAGGAAAACAGAACAAAAGGAAACAATGCAGGAGGGATAAAAAAAAGCAAAGACCGTTTCTGGATAAAGAAGAAGAATATTTCTTCCGAGCCGTATCCTCCAGAGAAGATCTCTTAATTGTTTCTCCCTGCCTGTTCCTTTACAACACACAACGCAAGCGGCGCTGAGTGACAGCCAGGCTGTCCCAGAAACGCAGGCATGACGAGTGCCAGAGGAGGGGGGACCACAATTGTATTTATTTCTCTCGCTCTGTAATCCTCACATTCGGGAATGACTCTGCAAAAAAGAAAAAAGAAAGACAATGGCTTCAGTTGAAAGAGACTGTGGTTAAAAGAAAAAGCTTCTTGCATCCGGGAGATGAATGCAGACTGACGTCGTCGTGTCGCCGTTCGGGGCACAGCGCTAACGGACGCCGCTGAAAACGTTGACCTTCGTTAATAGCGGTCAGGAAATAACCGAAGCTGAAAGTTATTGATCGATGGGGGGGGGTTTCCTATTCAGATGGACAATGCAGTTAATCTCGAGAAGAAGGAACCTCAGAGAGTCAGAGAGTCTGTGAAGGTTAAAACACCAGAGGGCCGTTCATTTACATTACATTTAGAGCATTTGGCAGACGCTTTTATCCAAAGCGACTTACAAAAAAGTAACACATTTGTCGAAAGAGGGAGACAACAATATATCGTTCCTCTGGACAACACAGCGGAGCACTAATCCCAGCGTCACTCTGACATCTACTCTGATGACCAGCGGTTCATGACTAACCATGTCCCAGCCAGGCCATCTGGCCCGCGGGACGCACCACGACCACGGGACCATGTCAGAGCTCAATACACTCTGTTGACCCAGGGCTGTGTGTGTGTGTGTGTCTTACGTCTGTAGAAAATCCCAAATGTCATCCAAACACAGGTGATCGACTTTTTCCCCTCAGTGAACCAATTTATTTACACATACATTTAGCTTGAATAAATGAAGAATAAACATTCAATCATTTAAACCAAATAAAAATTGAACCATTCCAAGCAAATAAAGACTGAAGTATTTCAACCAAATAGAGATCGCCTTTACACTTTACACACAACACATAGCAGGGACCCACCAGGGATTAGTTTTGCGCTTACAAGAGCTTCCAGAAGAATCCGTGGCCACAGACACAAGTGGACACGGCAGTGGACACAGACACATCTACAAGGCGACGCCCTGCCGGCAGCATCACACAAACACGCTACAAGCTCAGTGTGTCGGTTGTCTGGTTACCTCCGTTGGTGGCCGGCCTCCCTGGCTCCGAGGAGACGCAGACCCAGCGTGGCAGCCGGTCGCTGGCGCTCCCGCGGTGGGGCTTGTAGTCCGTCATCCCTGCTCCCCTCTCTCTCTCTCTCTCTCTCTCTGACTCTAGCTGTTACTCTACCTCGCTCGCCCACCTCCTGCGAGTGCTGTTTGCTCAGCTGTTCTCCTCTCTGGCCACATTTATCCCAGATGAGGCCACAGCTTAGCCTGGTAATCTGTGTGCACATGTGTGAGGGTGCATGTGGGTGTGTGTGTGTGTGTGTGTGTGTGGGGAGGGTATGTGTGTGTGTGTGTGCCTGTGTGCGCGGGGGAGGAGGGGGGGTGCATGCACGTGTGTCCGTGTGTATCGACCCATGCCATCCTCTCATTGGCCCAATTATTTGACCATTGCTTTAAGAGACACACACACACACACACACACACACACACACACTCACACACACCCACACACACACATCCACACACACACACACACTCACTCACTCATTCATTCACTCAACAAGAATCTCGGGTGGATCTCGGGCCTTTCTTAGTTTAGTGTGTGTCTGTGTGTGTGTGTGTGTGTGTGTGTGTACACTAATCATCAGTCGGGTCTTATCGAT
>OMKP01024028.1:0-14827 GCA_900302375.1 Bathygadus melanobranchus
AACGCCAGCGGGCCGGGCGGGCCGCGGTGCACCTACAAGGAGGACTTCAAACGCATCCTACTTCCTGCGGTCTACAGCGTTGTCTTCCTCGTGGGCCTGCCTCTGAACTCTACCGTCATACTGAAGATATGGAGGCTGAGGCCCAACCTGTCTCGCAACAACATCTACATGCTCAACCTGGCCACGGCGGACTTCCTGTACGTGATGTCACTTCCTCTGCTGATCTATAACTACGCCAGCCACGACTATTGGCCATTTGGGGAGCTCGCATGCAAACTGGTCCGCTTCCAGTTCTACAGGTGAGGATCTTTAACGTGCTTCTTTGTGTGATTTATGATTTATGATTTATGATTTATGCAGGTAAATATTTGTTGTTGTTTTTTTTCATCTCTAAATGTCTGTTGCAATTCATGCAATTAATCTGTTACTATGTTGGTGGTTGAATGTGATCCTCGCAATTGTACTCTTTTTGTTCTGCCGTGATTGATTTGTATTCGTATTTTAGGATTAGGATTTCTTTTATGAGTCACACATCAAAAACACAAACCAAGCTCACATTGCTTCACACATACCACACATTGCTAAGCACTTCCTTAAGCCACCCTGCCCTGGCCTGCCTAGTCTGTTAGTTTTTAGGGCATGAAATCTGAATCACTAAAACAGCTGTATGCGTATGTGGTTTGTATAAACCACAGTTGGTGTATATTGTTGCTGAAATACAAGGCTGAGGGTTAGGGTTTGGAATACTAGGTAAGATGTAATGCAGATGCTCGACAGTAATGGTTGCCAGGTTGCCTTGGCCTTTGGTTGCCATCAGTAGCCATCACTTTTTAACATAGAAAACAGGGACAGCAAATAGTAAATATTTGTTGCATTAGTGATGTTTGAATATTCTTGTTACAGTTGGAACCAGAACGCTGCCATGAGACAATGGCTAAACACATTTTGAAGTTGTTGACTGTGGGGTGAAACGTGTGACTAACCTGTCATCATGACATGAATATGCAAATTGATTACAGTGAACAAGAACCAGATGAACCTGAAAGAAAAACAAACAGGACATTTGTAAAGTCAACCACATTTTCGGTTTTGGCAACCATAGCTGGTGCCTGGTTGTAATGTGAATACAATATAATATAATATGTCTATGACTATATGATCAAAATGCAATACGTAACGATCGGAAATACAATAATAATAATCTCTATTATTGTAATATTATTATTATAAAAGATAGTATTATTATATGAATATAATGTTGTCTAATTATAATCATCTCTATTATAACAATACGATAATAATATTATTATTGTATGAATATAATGTTGTCTATATGTAATATATGATTATACCAACAACAAAAAAGCACACTTGTAATAACTTGTTTTTACCCTTTGTGTTCCCTAGTAACATGCATGGGAGCATCTTCTTCCTCACCTGCATCAGCCTGCAGAGGTATGTGGGCATCTGCCACCCCCTCGCCATCTGGCCCAAGCAGGGGGGCCGCAGGCTGGCCTGGGTCATCTGCGGTGGGGTGTGGGTGGTGGTGGCCACCCTCTGCGTCCCCACCTTCAACTTTGCCGCCACGGGCACCCAGAGGAACCGCACGGTGTGCTACGACCTGAGCCGGCCCGACCGCTCCCTGGACTACTACCCGTACGGCATGGCGCTCACCTGCCTGGGCTTCGTGCTTCCCTTCCTGGCCGTGACGGCGTGTTACTGCCGCATGGCCTGGCTCCTCTGCCGGCCCTCCACCTACCGGGGCGTATCGATGGCGGCGAGGGAGAAGCGGGAAAAGGCGGTGCGCATGATCGTGGTGGTGGTGGTGGTGTTCACCGTCAGCTTCCTGCCCTTCCACCTCACCAAGACGCTGTACCTGCTGGTGCGCACGCTGCCCGGGGCGCCCTGTGCCATGCGCAACCTCTTCTCCGTGGTGTACAAGAGCACCCGGCCTTTCGCCAGCATGAACAGCGTGCTGGATCCCATTCTCTTTTACTTCACCCAGCCGCGCTACCGGGAGAGCACCCGCAGGTTCATGCGCAGGGTCACCACGCTGAAGGACAGGGGCACCAGCGTTTGACTTTGACCGGTACAGTCCGACACCCGTAGCGGGAGCAGTGTAATACTGCTACCCCCTACCACTCAGTGGTGGTAAGGGTCTGACTGCTGGAGGAGTCGTGCTTCAGTGTTGTGACGCGTACGATCGGTACGACAACCTGAATACCGTGATGATGGTAAGAAGGGAGATTTCAATGATCAACATATACTGTATATCGCATTGACTGCAACTTTCATACTTTGACCACAAGGGGGTGTATGTGCTCCTCGCTGCTGTAGTACAGCTGCATGAATTCTCCAGCCCTGTTATTTCTAGGAACGGAAGCCTCTGGTATTCATGGTTGAGTTGAACTGATACCAGCCAGAAGTCTGTCTGGATGTAAGTCTGATGCTAAAACAGGGCAAAGCCAATGAATTAAGAAAATAACGGGCAATGAAACATATTTTCCTGAATTCTAATGTGAACACTGAAATCTGTGACATCTAGACCGCTTAGAAGGGAAGGAGACAGGGTTTGTATTTAGGCTGAACTCTGTGGTTTTCCTATTCCTGTGCGTGTGTGTGCGTGTGTGTGTGCAGAACAGAAGTTCCCTTAACATGTTCATCATTGATACTTAATGACAATACTGCAGACAAACAGATGCCATGCTTCTAGAAAAATATTCAGAGAAGAGCGAAGAGTATCTTCATTACATGCGTCTCAATCTAAAGAAGTAATCAGCATGATAGTCTCATGATTGTGGTGTTTGACTGACTAGACTTACAGTCAAAGGTTCGACAATCCCCAATGTCCACAGTCTATCTAAAAATGTACGCATGCAAAACATAAATCACTGCAAGTCACTTTGGACACAAGCTTTGATTAAATAGTAAATATCTATAGGATCTGTAGCGACTGAACTAACCTTAAGACCCTTACTGTTATCACTAAAACAGGATGCTAAACCCATAGAGCCAAACTAACACACCAATATATTTATCTACTTCTGTAAATGAGAGATACAAGATCAAATAAAACATCATGGGCACTAAACATAAACCATATTAATCATACAGTTGGGCAGCTTTCAATATACATCGTGATGGACTAGCTCCAGCTCACAGAATATTGACAATATAGATTTAGTTCATACATATACTGTGAATTTGAGGGATTTTTAAAGTGCATTACAGTGATTTAAGAATTTGCAGTTTACTGAATTATATAGATGCTGTTTCAGATTGAATAAACTGTGTGTGTTTGTGTGCGTGCGTGTGTGTGTTTAATTGTACTGTGTGACAGTATTTGTCTTTAGAGAAAATTCTATTTTTTTTAATGAATTCTAAATTAATATAATTACAACTTTTTTTTTAGGTTGCTTTGTAATTGCTACATAATTAATTAGTATGTTGTAATATCCAAAACACATTGCATTTCTTTATGTTGACTTAAATATAAGCCAGAATTCATGTTCTCTGTGATGCTGAATGTTAATAAAAATACATCCTAACGTTTTGGACTTTAAGTGACTTACATTTCACAGGTTAGTGACAATGTTGTGTATATTATCTACACTCCCCATGCTTGCATGTTAGATAGAAGTGCCTTCTTAGATTATGCTTCATATCATAGGCCTGCAGCTACAGTGAATTGGTTTTGAATAGAATATAAGCTTAGGCGAGCCTGAGATGACACGTAGCATGAATCAGTTGATAGTGACCTATTGAACATGTGGACCCACAAATGAAGACACTGGGTTTACCATAGCATCTACGTTTTGTGAATCTGCAAACATCCGGTTTTAATCGCACACCCTGGAGGGCGCTGCTGTTAGCAATTTCATATTCTGACAAAAGATAAAAAACGAATCAGTTAGACGGCCACACGGAAACACATTGATTATTTCGCATTTGTAAACCTTTACATAATGCCAATTATCTTTGTAGAACCGTTGCAGAATACTATAGATGAATAAATAGGCCTACCCATACCCATAACCTCTGCTCTCCTCAAATAAACGGTCTGCTGGCTCTGTGAGACTTCCATGGGCCCTGGGACTATCATTATTTTTGGTTCGTCCGCACAGTATCTGACTTCGCCCATCAAAAAGAAACGCTTTTCCTCTCTATTCCCAAGGGGGCTGTGACAGCCCCTACACCCCTAGTCCCGCCCACCTCTGCCCTATCTCACGCATTAGCATGCAAAAACATAAGTCACGGAAAACCAAATAATGTCAAAATAAGGAGTTCACAGACCATCTGAGGACTACAGTAAATGATACCTTGCGCCCAGGCCCGTTGACTTGCCCATTGGAAAGCGGTTCCAATATGGGGGGAGTAAACAATGAAAGATCTGCTTGTGCACAGGTTGGAATAGGGAAAGTTTGGATAAACTTTGAGTCCTTTCTTCTTCGTGCGTGGATGCGGTTTGGAAGCAACAACATGTAAGTTTTGAGTGCCCGTATCTAGTTACTCTTTAATTTTGGTCGTTAACTTTAAACAGCCCGATCTCTTTGGCAAGCCTCGTTTCAAGAAAGCCAATAATTCAGGGACAGTTTTGTTGCGGTTTTTATGGGTTTATGCAGTGGAATGGACCACAGTAAACTTGCGTTGCTTCATCAATGAAACAAGAATGTGGATTTAAACACCAAGAACGACATGAACGATGGCAAAAAGAGAAGACGCAAAGAAAAACGTGGCCGTGTGTCGTAGTGTCTCGTTCAAAAAGCTGGAGTCTTGGAGTGCCAACAACAGAAGCCGTGAAGATAGGCACGTTAAATCAAAGGATTTGGATGCTTGTGGTGTCGCCCTTCCCCCTTTGTCTACCACCACCACCACTACAACTACTACGACGACTACTACTACTACTACTACGGAGCAGTGCGACGCTGAGAAAGTGGAACACTTGGCGACGCGTTATGTTGGCGTTTCAAGAAAAGTTTCCAAAATCACTGCAACCAACGCCGGCCTCCCGACCGCAGACAGAGCCTCCTCCACTCCTCTCTCCTCTATTTCCCCGTCCATTCGCCAACTCACAGAGAAGTTCAGCAGCAACACTCGCTCTGCTGCTGGAGCGCAGATAGCCGCCTCTGGCGATAGCAGGGTGACCGAGGGGAGAGCCACCCTGCCCCGGGCCAAAAGCACAAGAAAAGACCCTTCAGCCACGCTGCGTGCGTCTTTTCATGAAGATCCCAGCAGTGGGTGTATTCACAATATTGACTCAACTAACTCTGCTGCTGAAATTAAAGATGAGGGGAAAAAGTTAAACTCTGGCACTGACTCTTTCTCAGGGTCGGACTCTGAGAAGGCAAACCAAACATGGATGTGTTCGAGGCTGGCCACCGAGCGTAGAAGTAGCTCAACAAGTAAGAGGGATTATACAAAGGTCCACCCGCGCTCATCTGATTCTAAAAAGGCTTTGACAACGGATGGGTCGGAAGATGTATCAACTACCGAGGAGACTCCTCCAGCCTGCAAATCTCACAGGAGTTATTTGTCTTCGCGCCACGGTGAGTTTATTCCAGTCCATTCTGACAACTGGCCAAGTGTCACCAAGATCCGGCAAATTTTCAGTGAGAGACAAAACAGACCTGCACAGCAGCACAAAGCGACTAATGACACTGAAGAAAAATTAAAAACGGAGCACATCTTTCAGTGTAGCACTAAGGAATGTGCCTCTCTCTCAGACAGAAGTGACAAGCTTTCGGCTAGCAGCTCTGGTAACGAAGCCAGTAGCATTTTCCTGCCAGAAAAACACCACTTCAAAGTTGGAGCCCCAACCAGAATAAATAGTGGGGCGGCAGAGAAAATACTAAAAGCAAATAGGAGATTAGAACAAGAAATTTACTTCTATTCTGGTCTTGACCAGCAGCAGGACCCAAATGAAAAGGAGATAGAATTAGAAACGCATAGTAATAACAAAACAAGCAAAGCTACTTTTCAAGACCGCAGCAGTGGTCACTCTTTAAGAGTTAGCCAGCCTATGCACAGAGCTCCGAGTCCTAACTGCGAAAGAGAGACTGCTTGTGCGACCTCCAGGACAACAGTGCTGACATCTGACCCCGACCCTGACCTTCATTCTTCTGCTCCTCCTCCTCCCCGGAGTTGTCCGTTGGGCAAAGCCACCTCCTCTGCTGCTCAACAGCCGAGGGAGAGGGAGAGAAGGGAGAGACAGGGGGTCGGGCTGCCCAGGGATAGTTTACATTCCTCACATAGCTCCTCCAGAACACCAGCCCCCTCCTCCTCCACCACCACCACCACCTCCTCCTCTGCACTGAAACCAGCCCTTGCCTCCTCTACTGCAGCTCCCTCCTCCGAGGTAAAAGCCTCAATCAGCATAACCTCTGGCCTCCGCTGCAGATTTAGTTCTGGAGACGAAGAGGAGGAGGAGGTGCACGTCAAGAGGGGGAGAGGTGTGAGTCGGAGTGCGTCCTGTGGCCCTGTGCCCTCCACCTCCTATAGAGGAGACTGTGGTGTTGCAGAACGAGGAAGCGGTTTCCCCCATGGTAAGCATGGCTGGTGCAAGAGCATCGGTAGGTCTTCTGGCAGCGAGGAGGACGGCCCCGGGTATTTAGGACCGCCCGGCCGAGACGCGGTTCGCCGTCGCTCGCTGAGGAAGAAGAAAAAGGTTTTACTGCCGTCTGGCCGATGCAATGATGATCACGATGGTGAGTCGGAAGACAGCGACAGTGACACAGGTATGACCATGGAACAGTTAGGCCAACACCACCAGCAAAAGCAAGGAGATCACTCTGGAAATTCTTTCCGGAGCCGGACGGCAAAAGAACCTGTGACGAGTAATTCCAGAAGGCTGGTGCAGCGGTGGGAGAGCCTCTCCTCACCAGCGACTGGTACACCACTTCCTGGTGTGTCACGAGTGTCAAAGGTCAACATTCCCTCCTTCATCACCAGTCCAGGCGGCTCCCAGAGTAGTAGCCGGTACTCTAGTACAGAGACGCTCAAGGAGGAGGACACGGCCAGGTGGGGACACCGAGCACCGATCCACAGAACCATCAGCCTGAATGTGGCCTCCTCATCCATGCAGAGTAAAACCTACCATGGGAACTCTACCATGTATCGCTCCCCCAGCTTTGGGCATGGTGATAACTTCTCCCGTACACCTGTGAGAGTGCGCCCCCAGGTCGTCCCGACAATCACCCCTTCTCCCGCCATACCGCAAAGGGAAGGAGCAGTGTCCGATGGGGGTAGGGGGCCCGGGTCCAAAGTATTCAGGAGGACATTGGCTGGGAAGGAAAGAACGGAGGACAAAGCAAAGCACCGGATCTCTATGTCCAACCCCGATATTGCCTCCGATACAATGACTCTCCTCAACTTCCTGAAAACGGACCTATCAGAGCTCAGGGTGCGTAAAGTGGGTGGAGAGAAGCCTGGTGGTGCTGAGGACAGGTCAGCCGTGTACAGGATGGGTTCACAGAGTCATGGCGCCCAGGTTGGGCGTCGCCCATCGCTGAAAGATCTAACCGCCACCCTGAGGCGTGCAAAATCATTCACCTACTCCGACAAATCCACCTTGGGGGCGCCGTGTTTTTCTACCTGTGGTGCTACCCAGAGGAGCTCTTCAGAACAGCGACTTGACGTAGAGAGGGAGAGGGAGAGGGATGAAGGCAGGCTGTCCGTTAGTGACAGGGAGGTGGAGAGTGATGGGGTTGATTTTAGGGTCGGAAGAGGTAGAAGAGCAAGGGATTATGGGTATGATGACAATGACGAGGTAACGCCAACCCCGCTGCAGGACAGATACATACAGGAAGCCAGACAGGTTATTAGAGATATCTGCCAAATGAGTGCTAGAGAGGATGACGACGATGACGACGACGAAGATGTACATGTCACGGACAATGAAAGGGTGGAGGATGAGAGCTCCTTTATAGGGGAGGAGAAGGAGAGAGGGGGCGTGAACAGGGAGGATGAGGTAAGGAAGGCAGACTGCAAAGCAGAGCTGGAGAGTGTGAGAGACGGGGATAAAAGTGAAGGAGAAGGGGAGAATGGGAGGAGGGAGAGAAGCAAGGGGGACAGTGCAGGCACACCGTTGGAGGAGAAGCGAGAGAGCTGGGGCCGAGAGTGTTGCGAGGAGATAAACCAGGAGAGCAGAGAGGGATCCATGCAGAAAGGTGACTCTGAGGAGAGCATGTTCCACGACCGCTCTGTAGATGAACTGTCAGGTCATGAGTCTAGTCTAACTGATGAAGGAATCGTGACGGAGCCGGAGACCAGTGTCGGGGACACCTCTGAGCGATGTTTTGCAGGGCCAGTGGGAATTGATTTAGTGTCACTGATAGCTAGGGATGTGCTGGGACAGCCTGTGACTACATGGAAGCAATCGGTTCTACACCAAGTGGACGTGTTGACGAAGGAAAGGCAAGACACACTAGAGAACATTGTGAGTACTGCAAATCAACAGATCCCAATACCTGTGATCTCTTGCACACCACTTCCTGCCCTTAGGGCAGAGAGTGACAGCATTATAATGGAAATGAGCAGCACAATGTCAATAAACAGTAGCAAAACTACTTTTGAGGTAATCAACACCAGCACCATTGAATGCCAGGAAGCCTCAACCTCAGCAGGAGAAGGGGGGGGTCTTGAAGCCCCTGCCACTCCTAGTGCTGTCAGGCGCCGCAGGAAGTTCTCCTCCACCAGTAATAATAACTCAGACTGCAGCAACGGCAGCAATGGAGAGTCCACGGCGGTGTCGTCCGGAAATGCAGAGGCTACAGTCTACCGTTCACTCAGTGACCCCATGCCTCAGAGGTGCTGCTTCCTGGCCGAAGAAGGAAATGGCAATTTCTGCTCAGTGGACAGCAACCTTCTGGGATCTTTGTCCGTCAAAGGAATAGGAGGTACGACAGAGTCCTGCCCCGCCGTTCCACTGTCTGAAAGTAAAGGCAGCGCTGCCAGCGATCTGTCAGTGTGCAGCGATAGCGCTTTTCGCGACGATAGCATCTGGGATTACAGCGGGGTGATCAGAAGCATCGTGGCTGAACCGGGGGCAATGGACAGACTCATGGTGGACGACCATGCCAATGGCAAAGCACCCAAAAAGAAATCGTTCAGTGACCCCAGTCGTCGTAGCGACGCCCCTTTACTCTCGCCAAATGACCCTCACTTCAAAGGTCACTCTAATAAAAATGAGCCAATCAGTGAGCTGGATCAACCCAGCCAGATCCCACCTTCCAGCAGCGAGCCAATCCTAAGTGAGCAAAGGGAGAAGCTTTGGACGCCGGAAGGTGAGCCAATACACCCGTTACCCCCACAAGCCCATCACTTTCACCATGGAAGCAGTGGCAACAAAACCAGAAAGCCTCGCTCCCATTCAGAATGCGCTCTTCCCTCCGGTGATGAAGGTGTTAATGGGATAGACGGAGGAATGGGAGGACGAGGGGATGGGGGAAAGAAATTTAACTTTGACCTCAAACTGGCTGAGGTTCTCTCTCCGAGAACCGGTCGCCGGACGTCTAGAAAACACCCCAGTCGGTCTAGCAGCGTTTCTGCTAACGACAATCCCTTTGAACCTGGAGAACCAGATGTCGAGTCCCAGGAAGATCCGGAGGGCCAAGACGACCTCACTCCCCCGCTCCCGCCCCTCGCCCATTTGTCCAAACCCAAAACTAGACCCAAGCATGTACGCCACGCCAGCGAGCCAGCTACGTTCATACCCATCTCTCCCCCTGCACACTCTAAGCCACTGAAAGAGGCCAACCGCCCAACAATACCACCCGCTGCAGAGCCCTCACCCCTGGGCAAACCCTCGGGGGATGAGGCCCCCTCGCTGGAGGACGTGACCCAGAGGTATATATTAGCTCTGAGTTCTACTGAGAAGGAGGCTGAGTGCCCGGGCCCTCTTTCTGGGGCCAGGGATGGAACTGAAGGGCCCATGTCTGTGCCAGAGGGGCCCAGTGAGACCCCCGCTTGTGAAGTATTGGACGCCGGGGCGCAGAAGACAGCTGCTGAGGACTCTGCATCCCTGCCTCCCGTTCAGCGGACCAAGCCAAAAGTGGTGAGTTAGTTCAACTGCTGGATGTCATGTTGATCTGTGTTAGGGGCATAAGATTGCCCAATATGATGGACTGCGTGTGTGTGTATACACCTATGTATATCTCTCCCTCCACCTTTATGGAAACTGCGTGTCTGTCCGCGTTTGTATACATTAGATTTCAGTGTGTTTACAGTTCTGTACTATTTTAGGTTGTTAAAACATTCAGCCATTATCAGCCCCTGCTGCCGTTCCGTTCGTGATTGTGTGTTACTAAAAGGAGGACTTTTTAGTCGTCACTTTAAACTATGCAACAAGGGAGTTTAGAGATAGAGTAGACTTTGAATTGACCAGACAAACAGAAAAAAAACGCCCTTGCTGAGATTCCTCCTTTGGTGTCTCATGCCGTGAATGGACTGTTGTTTTCGAGAATGACAAATGGTCGTGAAGCTGAAGCCGAAGTGTTCTTTTGGTTTGGGTCTGTATTTGTGGCGGAATCATGGACAGCTGGCCTTTGTTCAGATGCCACAGGTATTATAAGTTATTGCCCTGACTCGGATGGTTATTTTAGAATTGGAGTGCATTGGCAAGCTGCAGTCCAATACTGAAGCCGTGACAGCATGAACAGCACTGTTATACAAACACCAGTCGATGTTATTCTGTCTATCGTTAAACAAGTCTCACACAAAGGTCACCGAGCAACTGATCAAGGCCTACCGTGTGCGTGTTACCTTTGATTCATAGAACATAGAATGTGTGACTGTGTGCTTGTGGGACATTATATTTCTGAATCTCTGAATCGCAGTTAACAATGGATGCTTGTGGAAGTTTAGTGTTGTAACCAGTTGACTTGAATGGTTAGGTCCTGTAACGATAATACATTCCAATTATGATGGGAGTCGCTTGCTGTAAACATTGTTTGTGTTGTGTTGTTTGTGTTATAGTGGAGGGTTGAATGTTTTGGATATAGCATATAATAATGAATGTGTTGTTATTATGATCTTCCTGGCTGAATCTGCATTGCATCGTTTCCTTGTCACACACACACACACCCTTGTTTCTGTTGGGATGATGGAAGTGAGATCTCACAGGAAACCGATTGAGAGAAATAGGAAGTCGGAGTCCAGCATCCTCTGTCTGTGTGTGTATATCAAGAAGCTTCTTTGCGTTTAAACATTTTCTTTTCTGTGATTTATAAAACCGTTTTCTCTTCCTCTTGACTCGTGTATTTTATTTTCAGACTTATTTTGATGTAACGCTCTGTTCTTTCCTGTGCCTCGGGTCTCTTACAAGTGTTAGTGTTCGTCTGGAAGTTGTCAGGAGGCTCTTCCAGGGCCTGCGAGGAGGACCCCGTTGTGCCAACGCGCTGTTTACAACACCACGGCTCACACGCTTCCCCACAGTTCCGGTGCTGTGTGACTCTCTCTCTCTCTCTCTCCTCTTTTTATTTGGATTGAACGCAACAGATGCTGTGCCAAGCTGGAATGAAGTGCAGGCATGCCCTGTTGAAAGAAAGAGAGAATGATAGAAAGAGGGAGAGAGGGAGGCATCGGGACTTTGCCTTTTCTGGAGGCATCGGTGAATCCGACTTCCCCAATTGGGCATCGTCCTTTCTCGCAAACTCTGCTGAAAGCTTTTTTTCCTTGCCGTATTTTCCTTGTCCCTCCTTCCTTGTAGTTTTAAGTTTGACCCATGTGACGACATTCAGTTTGTGTTTTTTTACATCTCTGCCTGAATCCTTCCTAATATTTGACATATTTTATATCAGTTGTCATTCTCTCTCTCTCTCTCTCTCTCTCTCTCTCTCTCTCTCTCTCTCCACACATTAATTTTCCCCCTGCGTCTGTCTGGCGCATAGCAACAAGGTGAGTCATGCCTACCATGAGACTTTGTGAAAGACAGAGAAATAGTTATCTGGGCGAGCGAGAAGGGGAGAGTTAGGGACGTCTAGGACCGAGGGAGTAGGGTGTCGGAGGCGGGGAACCACCTCTGGCAGGCAAATACGCAGATCCAAGTAGGTATAGAGTGTGATAAAGGTCTGGGAAATCACCGGGACAGAATGACTGAGATAAATAGAAAGAGGAAAAACTGGAATGCTCTATTCAACCGGTCCAGGCTCATGTTGTTCTTGTATGGTCTGCTGCTCCACACTGAGTCTAGTGTAGTGTACAAACAGAAGCATTGTAAAAGCACTGTGATGTCCTATAATAGAGCACAGTGGACAGACCCTCTCTCCACCGTATGAATGGCCGCGGAGTGAGGGCATTTGGTTTTTAAAAGTGGAGTTTGTATGCGAAGAAATGATGCGTGTGCCTGCGTGTGCGTGTGCATCCTACAACCTACTGTTGCCGTAGCTTTCACTTAAGCCCGCGACAGGAATGCTGTCTCTTGCATAGCGGCCTCCAGCTCCCCAAAGTGATTGTGTGTGTGTGTGTGCGTGTACGTATGACTTCTGCGTGGACTATGGCACACACCTATGCTTTGTACACCCCCCGAGAGAGAGAGAGAGAGAGACCACCCACGTGGAATCAAATACTCTCGGTTTTCTCGGCTACCCTATATGCTCCCCCATACGGCTGTACAGGCGAGGAGGATATACATAGCAAATCCCATTATCATCTCCAGCCAGCCACTGTGTTGCTGCTGGCTCCTATATTGGCTTTCACTCCGGGGAAAAAAAGGCATCCGATTCCAGCTAAAGTAAAAAGGCAGTCCTCAGCCTTTACGTTATTTCCTATTAAAACTCCCTGGGGATACTCGGGCAGCAGACGCCATTACCAGTCGCTGAGGTGGACACCATATTTATGTTCGGCGTTGACAAAGCGAGGGAGGGCGGAGTCAATCCTTTTTGTGCACACGCACGTACACACACGCACACACACACACACACACACACATACTACAGATAGAGGGGATCTTTTATCTTGTTAAGGTCATCCCGGTTGGGGTGGGAGCCAATAAAACGAGGACGATGGGTGAGTTGAAGGGGAAGATGAAGAAGAACCAATGAAAGGAGAGAGTCTCTGTTTGCTCCAATTG
The DNA here is from genome assembly GCA_900302375.1 of Bathygadus melanobranchus. Taxonomy (NCBI): domain Eukaryota; kingdom Metazoa; phylum Chordata; class Actinopteri; order Gadiformes; family Macrouridae; genus Bathygadus; species Bathygadus melanobranchus. Next base: position 13,067 of record OMKP01024028.1, read on the forward strand.
TTTCCGTGTGTGTGTGTGTGTGTGTGTGTGTGTTGCAGATATTGGTGTTTTATAAGGCAAACAAAGGCCGTGATAAAAATCTGAATCAAAACTTTGTTTAAGGCGTGGGCTGGGGTTTGTTTCCTTTAACAGTTTGGGGTTCCTAAAACATAGAGAATGTATCTTAGTAGCTCATATATAGATATAGCTTAAAGTGTAATGAAACACCATGGCCGCTGCCCACTTCACAACAATAACAAAAGAAACATTGGCCAATCACTTGATTTAACCAAATCCTATTGGCCAAACCAGTGGGTGACCTTTTTCTTGCAATCAAGACAACCAGGAAGTTGCCTTTTTACAGGTGTGTGCCTTCTAAGTGTGACATCACAAAGAAGGCAGTGAGTATAAACCCCCCATGTCAGTACCACAGTCCAACTGAAACGCTGTGTTTTTCCTTCCTCTGTAACTTGCTGCTGATAAACCGACTAGTAATGTACTTGCGTAAATGATATTGCTCCATAGACGTTGTGCCATCACCCAACCCAATGACAGAACGCGAAAACATGCATGGTTTTGTCGGGACAGGAACTGTGGTGACCTTAACGTTTTGTCATCGCACTTAAAGCCTTGTTACGGCAGACTGTGGGTTTTCCCGACCGTGCGTTTTTTAAACAGAATTCCATAAACCCTCGTAAATGTGAGAATAGCTTCGGTATTACTAACATATGTTAATAAAAAAATTTAAAAAACCGCAAATATTTATACAAATGAAAGGAATCTTTTTGTGTAGCCCCTCTCCTTTCTAGCATTACAGCTCTCTGCTGTTTTCTGCTTGCTCTCGCTGTCTCTCTCTCTCTCTCCATCCACTCTCCTAATCTCGGTCGTCCTCTGTGGGGATCCACCCAGAATAATTACAGGACACTCTTCTTGTGTAAGCAGGCTCCTCTGAAGCAGCGCATTCTAGCAGAGATGTATGTGTGCGTGCGTGCGTGCGTGTGCGTGTGGCATACAGACTTTGATTATCCTGTGTACAAGTTTCTCTTTGTTCACAGATCTTTGTGTTTTTTTTCCCAGACAAGATGCAAAAGTGGAAATGCCTGCGAGATTGAATATATGTGTGTGTGTGTGTGTGTGTGAACGCGTGTGTGTACACACGTGTCTCGCTGACCTAGTTACTTCAATGATTGATTGCGTATTTTCTCATTTTAATTATTTCTCCTTCCCAGGTTTATGTTGGCTGATATCTTGTTTCCTGAGATGTGAACGAGGCAGGTTAATGGGGGTGTTTGACTCCCAGCCGGACGGTTCTGGCTACTGCTGTCTGTGTCCCACGTCTACCTGTCTAACAAACACTACCTGCTTCTTAAAGGATAACTTTCAGCCTTTTCTCCATCTGTCCTCATTAGGGATGTGGTGTGAAAAACGCCTGTAGTTGTTGCCGATGCTCCTCTGTGTCTCTGGGGCGCAGCTCAGTGCAGATGCGTCATTTGATTTGAGTTAATGATGGGGATAAAAAGCCAGTAGGAAATCGGCAATGTTCCCCTTTAACGACTGTATCTAACATTCAAGTGATGTGACCGTGGATGGTAATAAATAGCTCTGGTGATGTAAAAACCGGTACCTGGTAGACATAATGATTGTCTTTGTTCACGTCACACACCGGGACCTGTCGGTTCTTTTGTACTCCAGTGTCTGGGCTGACCGCATCACAGTCCACTTGTCCACGTCAAACACACACAATGACACAACTGTGCCCCCCCCCCCCCCCCCCCCCCCCAC
>OMKP01024043.1:0-10742 GCA_900302375.1 Bathygadus melanobranchus
CATCTGAGGGCCCTTTCACATTAGGGACCCGGACCCATATCTGAGAACTTGACCCCCAAGTCCAGTTTGTTTGAATACTGTTAACACTGTACCATACATGTGTGTGTGTGTGTGTGTGTGTGTGGCCCACTCTGCCCTCGGGTTCTCTCTAAAAGCAGGTGTTCAGCCTTTCTCTTCCCTTCCCACTGACTACTCTCTCACCGTGCCTAAACTAATGGGGGCTAACGCGGGTTACCATGGCAACTAACAGGTAAGTGGAGGAGATCGCCGGGCTCCCGCTCGCAGCATGGATTTAGTGTAGTTCTTTACAAAATGGTGGCGCGATAAAGGAGGCTGAGACCGCCAAGCAGAGCTTAAAATACCCTGATCCGTTTAGGATCATCAGGATAGCTCTGTGTATGTGTGTGTATGTGTGTGTATGTGTGTGTTTATGTGTGTGTGTATGTAGGTGTGTGTCGGTGTGTCCTGTGCCATGTTCTGCTTTGTGACAGAAATATACATGGTACATGGAGCGCAAGGAGAAGAAGATCTGCAACCCACTCATTCTCAGTAAAACACACAGACGTCTAGAGTATGCACTAGCAGCAGCAGCATACTGGAAGAGGAGATTCAGTTCCTCTCCATGTGGTCATTAAACCAAAACTTACACTTAAGTGTCTTCTGTCTGATGATCTCCTCTCTTCTCCTCTTTCCACCCATGCCCTATACATCATTGTCCACTCATTTGCTCTCTCTACTCTTTCTCCTCTCCGTTACCTCCTCCCATCTCCTCTCCGCTCCGTCCTCCTCTCTCCTCCACATTCTCATCCCCTTTCCCCCCTCTCGTCCCCTCCACACCTCTCCTCTCTGCTCTCCCCATCTCCTCCTCACCTCTACTCTTTCCTCCTCTCCTCTTCCTCTCCTCACCTCACCTCTCCTCTCTCCTCCCCCCTCTCTCCTCTCTCCTCCTCCTCTCCTGTCAGACAGGTTGTCTGGCTGCCTGCAGGCAGCTGTCAGACAGGAGATGACCAGATGGCAGGAGTAGTGATCACTTTGTTCATCTGTGCTGTTCTCTTCCTACTTCTCAGAGATGCTCTAGCTGTCCACACACCCTCCTGACAAAGACATAAACCACTGCGGTGCCAGCTCCTGCTGTGTTTAACTTTCATAAACTTTTTGAAAAGAAATAAGTTTACATTCACACAGCTCGGTCTGATGGCACAGAATAAACATTGCTCTGTAATGTATTCACTATTATTTGTGTAGAAGATATGAGGAGAGCTAATCTTGCATAGCCAGTTGTGATGAAGATAAAACATGTTGTATTGTGTGAAGTTATAAGAAGAAAGTACAGAACACTTGATTGGCTGTGAGTTTGAAAAGATGGCTGCCTATAGAAAGAGAGCCACTGATAGGCTCATTAGTTCACTGCAATATCGAGAGATTACGTGAATGATTATTTACACTCGTCATGCGCCCGTTCGAAGTGTTCCCCTGCCCGTTTAAAACTTATTAGCCCGGTATTGCTGCTTACAGCTTCCTCGAGAACCGCTCAACTCGACACTGCACTTCCTTGGGTCCGACGCAATACACCTGCCCGTCCGGGATTCATAAATATCTTATTTTATGGCATGGTCTGGTGCAGGATAAAACACTGTTCGTAGCTACACAATGGCAGCATACTTTAGTCACGCGGGAGATGTGCATTACTAAGTCATCAGATGAAACCTCCTGTCAAGACCTTCTGTAAGACCACATTTACATTTACATTACATTTAGGGATTTTGGCAGATGCTTTTGTCCAAAGCGACTTACATAAGCACATTTGTCGACAGAACCACATGTCTCTTCTGAAGGTCACCACTGTCAGCTGGAATTCAGGAGGCTCATTGATTGAACTCATCATATAGAGATACCTCATAGAGAAACAGGGTTCTGGAGGATTTTACATGAGTACAGTGGCGAAAATATCGTGAGGGGGGCACAGTTACACCGTTGGACAGCTTCAAATGTTTGTGGAAAATATAAATAGATCTGAAATATTGCTGAGTGATCCAGATGGTGTGTTGATGATAACAACACATGGTTGTTACTGGGTGCCAGACGGGGGCCCAATAAAAAATCTTGCACCCGGGCCTTAATGACCTACTTACGCCACTGCATAAGTATAACATAGTGTATTGGTGATTGGTTGTTTTGTGTGCTGATGCATCAGTGAAAAAGCAGGTTGTATGGCAACAGGGCTGTCACTGGTTCAATACCTAACTCCACTGTCCTCAAAACTTTTCAGTTTGCCCCAGCTCTTTTGTATTTATAATTACACTTTTATTTAGCATTTCTCCTTTAAATTCTATTCTCAATGATCTTTCATTGTCTACTAATGATGATGATGTCCTTGTAATGTGTTTAAAATGTAGTTCCTGTCTATGTAAAGGACTCTGTGTTTGAAGGGAGCTGTAAATAAAGTGGCCTTGTCTTGTCTTTGGTTGTTGACAGTAACCCTGCCCTATTTCCTGTGTTTCAAGGTTCTGTCAATGAAAACTCCCTCTCTCTTTCTCTCCCTCTCTCTGTCCATCTTCCACCTCCTACTCTCTTTGTCATCCTCTACCCCCTCCTCTCCCCTCCTCTCCTCTCCCTGTCCCCCGCCCCCCTTTGAGGAAGTATTAAACCCTAGAGGACAGAGGGTGAGGTCTGTGGCAGCCTGATAAGCCTCATGAAACAAATGAAGGCCAGATACAGATAGAGAGAGTGAGCAAGAGAGAGAGAGAGAGAGAGCGAGAGAGAGAGAGAGAGAGAGAGAGTCAGATACAGAGAGAGGAACAGGAATCCCTCATCCGTCCCCACAGAAGACTATAGCTCCATTCCTCCATGCATTGTGTTTTAACAGCATTAAAAGCATACAACTTAAACTAAACTTAAACTTGATAAACTTTTGCCATTTATTATTCAATAGAGATTGATTATACTTATATATATATACTAGTATAATGTTTTTGATTCCACGAATATGTTTTATTTCACAGCTCTGCTTTATTTCCAATTGATTGTCTTGATTTTAGACAATAAAGATATCTCGGGAATAGCAACTTAACTGATGTTTTTGGATTTGAGAAATGAAACAATCTAACCTCATCGTGAGAATTCAGAAATCTTGAGGTAGACATTCAATGGGCTCCAGAAAGGGAACCACTGATATGTTCCAAACTGGTCTTCTAAGAACCATGTTTTCTTCTTCTTCTTCTTCTTCTTCTTCTTCTTCTTCTTCTTCTTCTCCACATGGAGAAGATGAACGTACAAGAGGGTCTTCTCCAAGTATGAGAAGGTAAGATTGGGGCCAGTATAGTCTAGTGATTAGGGTGTTTCACTGCCAGCTGAAAGGTTCTGGGTTTGAACCGCAATGTCCTCAGTCTACCTGTAGGCATTCGAGAGCAAGATGCCCCCTAACCCCTACCTGCTCCTTAATGAAATGTATCTGTATTCACTGAAAGCCACTTTGGATGCTAAACATCTGCTACAGTAATAAATAGTAAATTGTGAGATGAGATGTACTTTATTAATCCAAGATGGGATATTCGAGAAAGATAAAGACCAAGAGAGTAGGCCACCAGGGAGAGAAGAGAACGTATAGGAGGCAGGCTTACGAAAGAGTCTTCTCCAGGCGTCCTCCGGTGGACCCAATGATCTCCCCCAGGGTACAGAAGGTCTGGCCCAGGAAGTCCTACAGGGGAAAGACGTTCCATTTACATTTAGGGTAGGGTACATTTACGGTAGATCTTAAAATGGGCTTGTAATGACCAATGAGCATCAAACCTGGTAGTGAAATAGGGTCCCTTTATAAACTCAAAGCAAAGAACAAATGAGAAAAGTGGGTATGAATGCGGTGATAATACACACAACTTATTCACGTGAGATTGTGAAACGTCCTTGGGTATACCAAGCACAAAAACAAACAAAACAGTTTCCCGAAATGCTGTGTTTGTGTATTTATTTTACAGCAAATGACCCACGAAGAGAACGAGACGATGATGGGCCCGGGCTCATTGACAACTTCTTACTCCTCATTTAAATGGAAAAACCCAACGGCAGTTAGCGCTAAACCACGCCTGGCTAGGCCCCCGTGAGGAGCAGCAGCTAATTATCTGAGTGTCAGAGTGATAGCTGGGCAATGTAGTCTGTGTTTTAATAGGCTCTTATATGTCATAATGCCCCCAAGACTACAACTGTGAAGCAGAACAACTGCCAAATAAAACCCAGGGTTTGTTTTTAGCTGAGTCATGCTTGTGTTGTACAGGAAGTAACAAACACACACTCATAACGGCAGACAGAAAGAGAGAGACATATACTGTATATACATAGACCTGTACCTTGCACTTGAGAAAATATTAAACTTTCCTTTTCTGAACTATTTTGATATGAGAGTTGGTGGAGACACCAGTTTGCCCACACATATAACTTGAGGAACAGACACACGGATACACAGACCAACAGACACACAGTCAGACAGACAGACAGGACAGACAGACACATTGATACAAATAGACACACAGTCATACAGACGGACACACAGATACAAACAGACACACAGACAGATAGACGGACACACAGATGCAAATAGACACACAGACAGATAGACAGACAGACAAACTGATACAAACAGACACACAGACAGATAGACGGACAGACACACTGACACAAACAGACACACAGACAGATAGACGGACAGACACACTGACACAAACAGACACACAGACAGATAGACGGACAGAGACAGACAGAAACATAAAAAGGCAAGCAGATGGTGGGACAGTTAGACAAGCAGACAAAAAGGTCTGCCTACACAGTAAGACAGACAGACAGGCAGACAGGCAGACAGATATACAGACAGACAGACAAACAGACAGGAAGCGGGGCATGACTTGGTTCAACAACACGCCGTCGATACAACAAGGGCACCGAGCTGTCACAGCGAGTGCTCACAACCCTGACTGTGTGTGTGTGTGTGTTGTGCATGTGTGAATCTCTGAATCCCCACTTGTCTCCTCATCCACTTGTCTCCTAGTCCACTTGTCTCCTAGTTCCACCAGTGTCTTGACAGGGGACATCAAACATCCCAATGTGTTTTGAAGCAGCGGCCTCCTCTCGGGAACCTCCGACAAAAACACCACGCCCTGTCCTCTGGCGTGAACATGGAAGGTGTGCTGAGTAGGCAAGTAGGTCTATCACATTTAAATGTCGCTCCACACATGACACATAATACAATAAGAAACAACGTTGAATACTTGTGTGCACAGGCAATATGTGAAAGGATGACAGCAACGCTATGGTGAATGAGTGAGTAGTACAGTACTACAAAAATATACATACACACATATATATACATACACACATATATACATACACACATATATCTACACATATATATATATACACACATATATATATAGATATATAGATCTATATAGAAATATAAACTACAAAAATGACTTACCTTCTGTTGTGCCGTACGAGAGTTTGAGAAGATAATACAAAGAATACAATATTCAAAGACAGGCAGTATGTTACTGATTGTCATCATTTACTGTTAAACATGTGCTGTAAAAACCACCAATGATCCCTTTCTATTCTCACACGGGCTGCATAGTAGAGTGGGTAGTTTGACTCCCAGCCGAAGAGTTCTTGGTTTGAACCCCAACATCTAGTCTGCCTGTAGGAATCTGAGAGCAGGATGTCTCCTAACCCCTTCCTCCTACTTAATGACATGTATTTGAATTTGCTTTGGATAAAAGTGTTTGATAAATGACTAAAAAGTTAAAAAAATAGTGAAATACTCTTCAGTGGAAACAATAATAGCAGTTGTATGTATAACTACACCAAACAGACCAGGCCAAATTCCTTGTCATGTGAAAATTACTTGGCAACAAATCCTTTTCTGATTCTGATTCTGAACTAATGTTGTGCATACTTTTTTGTAAGCCGCTTTGGATAAAAGCGTCTGCCAAATGCTCTAAATGTAAATGAAGGAATTGTAAAATCATGTAAACGTACGTGTTTTGAGATGTTGCAGCTTCTAGAGTCCACATTGTATCTAGAAGACAAAGTTATTGTTAGGCGTCATGGACAGTTCTCTTCAAGCGTGACCTTCCACTGGAGCTAGCGGAGGTCAATAATGCTAAATGTTACCAGCACCGTCATCACAGAGTGCCCACGACAACACAAACTGCACACAGAGGGGTCACGCCCCTTGCTTTTTCATTAGTCCCAGGGTTGTGATTGGACAGCTTAACTCCAGATGATGGAGAGGGCCGCTGGAGGCCTACTGGTCATCTAGTCGACTAGCAGACCAGAAACATCTCTGGCGGTGCTGGAGAAATCCAGCGCATACTAATCGATTCAGGATGCTTTGTTTATAACTCACCAACATTACAGAGGGGAGCCTCTATAATGTTGGTGCATTCAACATATGAAGTGTGTATTTCTATTCTAATATTCAGGCATATGTAAATATGTATATATACAGTATATATACAGTATGGAGTTCTTACTTACACGTCAAACCTCAGATTTTGCTTCTCCTCGAAGAAGAAGTCCAGAACAAACTTCCGTACGAAGTCTGGATTCAGGGTGTTGTCGATCACCTCCGTTCTGCCAAACTACACACAAAATACACAGTAGTACACACCGTAACACACAGTACACACAGTACACACAGTAACACCCAGTAACAAACAGTAACACCCAGTAACACAGTAACACAGAGTAGCACACATGGTGTACACAGTACACAGTAGGTTCCCCTAACCCTCCACCCTACCACCCTACCACCCATCACCTCTCCCCACCTCCCTCTATGTCCTCCAACTCCTCCACCTTACCCAAGCACCCTCACTCGCCACCTCCCTCCTCATCTTCCTACCTCCACCTCTCCCTCCTCCCCCTTCACCACCATCCTCAGCCCCACAGCAGTGTATAATGGACTATTGATCGGGCTGCCGGTTGGAAGGGTACACCATGGATCCCCCTGGCTCATATCACCCAGGTCTCGGTGAATGTATTCCCCAACGCTGCTCTCGCAATCCCCAAACGAGATGTTCCCCCAGCCCAGAGGGGATGGGGATTTCACCAGGTCTTACAGCCGTCTTACCTGTGTTAGCGCACCATCGACCCAAAGGGAAAAAAGGGGGGGTCTAAGTGTTTCTTCTAAGGGTTGGGAAAATGGCAGCTAATCAGTAGTCACACCAGGTTGGTTAAGCACTGCTGCGGGATTGTGGGTAAACTGTCGCAAGCCACAGTTTCTTTACAGGCTAATGGAATGCAAGAAGGCAATGTTAGAAAGTCGTTTATCTTTATTTTTGTGATAAACTAAGACATATCGCCATGTCAAACACAAGTGCTAGTGAAATTTGGTGTTTATTACACGCTTCAAGCTCGAAACCACCCCAAACTTTTAATGATCTGCTCTGATGAAGTCCACACAGTTCGCATCATCACTTAAGCTCGCAGCGTTTTGTGTGGGACGAAGCCGCGGCGTCTGGCGAGTAGTCGCACGCTTGTGACCGCGGTTCATATTTAGCATACATATTTAGTATTCAGCGGATATATTTCATGAGCGTTGTTCTGTGTTCCTTTCTAAATGGATCCAGCCCTAGGATATCAGCGGGAGGATCAATCTCCACCATCACCCAGCAAACAGAGATCCATCTCGTCTGAGCTCAGGTGCAGTAATTGGGCTCCGCTGGATGTCTCATAGTGGGGGGCTGGGCAGGAGACTGAGGGAAGGCAGCCCGTCTTCCTCTATTTACACACTCATTCCAACCCTTGATTTGATTAACCAGCGAGAACGAGACGCATAATCCATCCACTATGCTGCTCTTCACCCACCGGGGACCGTTTTAGCATATTAATGCTTTTCACATTATCCACACAATAAAAAACCGAAAAGACCAAAAGGGGTGCTTCAAAGTGCCAGATAAAAGTATCAGGTATCATTATCTGCAATGTTTCTACTGGATGTAGCTGTATTGTATTTGTACTGTGCGATGACAATAAGGTAATTGTCATGAGTCTACTCTACATCTGCTATAAGGTGAACTCGAGACTAGAAACACAACATGTTCCAGTGGAGGAGGGGAATGATGGACAGATACAGAGGAGAGAGGAGGAAGTTTACTGACCTCCCTCCACTCCTTGGATCCCACGCCTTGGAGATACAGAACCACCACTGAAGAAGAAGAGGAGAAGAGAGGAGAGGAGAAGAGAGAGGGCAGGTGACAGGAGGGGAGAGAAGAGAGGGGAGATGAAGAGAGGGGGGAGGAGAGAGGAGGGGAGAGAAGAGAGAGGAGATGAAGAGACGGGGGAGGAGAGGGGATGAAAGGGGAGGAAACCGAGGAGAAGAGAGAAGGAAGGAAGGAGAGGGGAGGAGAAAGGTGAATCGGGGGAGGAGAAGACAAGTTAGGAGGGATGGAGGAGAAGGGAGAAGGAAGGAATGGGGAGGAGAAGAGTGAATCGGGGGAGGAGAAGAGGAGGAGAGAGGTGAGAGGAGAAGAGGGAGGTATAAAGGGAGGAGAAGAAGAGAAGAAAAAATATAACAATATAAATATATAAATATGTAATATATTTAACATACATAATATAATATAATAGGAGAAGCATACTGATTAATGTCAATATAGAAGAATGAAGAATAATGCTGTATGAATTATTAGGAAACTTACATGTAGGGATATAACAGAAATGATTATGGAATTGTTGTATGTATGTATCATAAATATCACATGTATATACCATTATGGTATACATATAAGATGTCTTCAAGTAAAGGAACCTGAAACTGGAAGTCACTTAGCATTTCCATCACACATTGCATTGGTGATAAATCATGGTCACTGACATTCACACAAACAGACAAACAGACAGACAAACAAGCGGACAAACAGACAAACAGACAAACAGACAAACAGACAAACAGACAAACAAACTGTAATTGTGAAATGATTCGTCTTAAACAAGTTACAAACCGTAACAATCTGTAACGTCCGAACTTTTCTTTTAATCATCAACAAAGTGAGTTGCAAAAAACCAATGTAAAAATCAGTTGGACAAAAACAGAATTGGATCATTTCACTCATTAAGACATAATGAACGCGTCAAGCGTGATTGATGGATGAATGAATTCATTGAGTAGATATAATGAACAGAGACATATCTATTATGTTCTCGCCGTTCCCGGTCCAGCGTGCACGCAGGATGATTGGAGTTGGTGCGCAAAAGACTTATTATGTTGCAACCAAATGAATCACTGTGCATATTAAAGCCCTTAGTCTCTCATCAGACAATCAGACATAGTGGTAAGGTGCCACAGCCTAACACAAGTGTAGGACATAAGTAGAATCAAAAAGAGTTGCAATTGATAATCGGAAAACTACAAAAAAAAACATACATACAAATCTATAGTCTACAGACACAATGAGTGTAGAAGAAATAATTAGCAATTAGCAGAGGGAGGCAAGGCACCTTGAATCATCTCCCAGGTGTAACTCCACCCACCACCATCGCCGGGGTGTGGGATCGATTGTCCTCAAGCGCAAATAAATTATAATTACGGTGCTTCTGTCGGTAAAGGTCTTTCTGATTTGTGCGTTTACACAATACACACAACACAATGTGAATTCAGGGATGCCATTAAGGAGCAGGTAGACTGTTGACATTGAGGATCGAACCCAGAACATTTCCGGCTGGGGGTTGAACACTGACGACCCTGCCCTGAATGTCGTGGTCTGTTGTGGTCTGTTGTTTGCTTGGGACCGGACTCTTGTTTACTTTACTTTACTTTTCTTATACTTTACTGATAGAGAATATCTCCACAGTGTTTTATTCTTCTTACCAGGAAATGTTTTAAAGGTCATCAAAACTAGTTCTGATGTTAGAGCTGAAGGCCTCCGCTGGATCACTGACCGAGGCAGGAGTGCAGGTGACGCAGATAAAGCCTCCATTTATAGAGTCGCAGTGTTTGTCTCACTGATTAATAGTGTTGTGATGATATCGGGTTTTGTGATCAGTCTGGGTCTACTCTTATTGTGTGTATACAGACACATTTCTTTTAATTAGTTTTTCAGCTTTATTCTAGTTTAGTTTTTATTATCTCTACCATCATCTCCACGTCCGAAAAACGTTCTGCTGTAACACCCAAATATCCCGTCTGGGATTAATAAAGTGTATGTATCTGATCATATCTGGACCATAGAAACCATAAACTAACATCTGGGGTTTTCAGAGGTGTAAAAGCACGGGCCATTGTGTAGTACAGATGTGTTGACAAGACGCTGGTGTTGGTGTGCATGCTGTGATCGGGATGGGGTACCTGGAGTCGGAACATGACTATGACAAGTTGATGTGACGCCACTGCCAGGACAAGGGGGGCCTTTTATTAACGGGCGCTAACGGCGATTCTCGCAGTCTGATGGATGACATCGTTCATTGGAAGCGACTGACGGGGGGCGAAACGCCTCACCTGGTCCGTCGCCAAGACTCCCCCCCGCTCCCCCACTCCATGACTGTAGCTCCCTCCATCGTGGCGGTGGAGGTGATGGTGGAGGTGGTGATGGAGGTGGTGGGGGAGGTGGTGTGTGTGGTGGTGGTGATTGAGGTGTGTGTGTTGGAGGTGGTGGTAGTGGAGTGTGTGTGTGTGGCGGAGGTGGTGGTGCTGGTGGGGGAGGTGGTGTGTGTGGTGGTGGTGGTGGAGTGGTGGTGGTGGTGGTGGAGGTGAT
>OMKP01024050.1:0-14019 GCA_900302375.1 Bathygadus melanobranchus
CTTGGTTTTACTCCCACCTCCATTTATCATGCTCATGAAATGCGCCCACCACCCCCAGCCCCCTTGAGAGAAACGCCCGTTTCCTGCCTCCGCGGATGAACCCGCGGGAGTGGAGTGCGTGACAATGAGCGCCGATGCTTATTTATTTTCATATGCCAGCGGTCCGTCCGCTCTGCATGCAACAAGCGGGGGGGATTTGAGGAACACGTCGTGTGTGTGTTGAGTGAACAGAAAGGCGCGTGTGGACGGACTGATAACGCGGGCGGAAAGCTGATAAACGCGGGAGAACTGCGCGCTTTGGACGTTAGCGAAGCACCTGAGTGAATAGATTGCGTTAGGTGCTAAAGCTAGCGTGGCAAACAAAGAGTCTGGAAGGAGTGAAACACGGCTTTTTTTTTAATGTTTGATTTAACTGTGGATCTGTTCTTCTGCATCTATAATTTAGATATTGTTTACAAAGTGTTGCAAGGAGCAAAAGTGTTATCGCACGTCGCCAAAGAGATGCCCTTACATTACCATACAAACGAGAAGGAAATAAAGTATTTACCCAAGTCTGAACAGAACAGAACTACGACGCAGATAATGTAACTCTTTCTTGACTAGAAATTAGTAAGCGCAAATCAGATCCGAGTCGGGAGGCGGTGAAGAGGATGGTATTTGCCCGGCAGGGTTGCGCAAGTGGCTATTCGGCGAGGACGATTCATCATTCAGCCCACGACAGCCCCGGAGAACATCGTGGCTCTACGGGGGCATGAGGTTAACACATGCAGTCTGGACTCTTGGACGTGCGTCTCGCCACTCCGGGCAACGCTGAAACTCCCGCAAGCGACAGGCACTAACGCAAGTACATGCTGCTTTGGCACGAGAAGGAGGCACGGGTACATTATACACGTTGACGATTCATAAAGATAGACGTTTAATTAATATCGTCTTCGTAGCTCTTTTCATATTCTCATTTTCCCTGTTCATGTAAATCTGCTGTTTTGACACGCAAATTCTCTCGGAGGTTAATAAAGTTTTGCGCTCATCTTCGGGTGGGGGAGGCGTGCACCCCCACACGGTGGGGTGGTGGAGTGCATTAGATTGCTGAGGGTGAAGCGCGTGCAGCAGGACTCACGTTGACATCCGCCCCCTGAGAGAGAAGGTACTCCAGTATCTCAGCCTGGCCACAGTCTGCAGCGTAGTGCAGAGGCTTTCTGCCCCCCTGCAGGGTCCGGTTCACATCCTCGGTCTGGGGAAATATACGGAGACGTATACAAATGAATACATACATACATACATACATAAACACACACGTCTACCATGGTCAAGCATTTGGCATCGAAGCAAGGCCTGCAGGTTCAGATTGCATTATTGGTCCCGAGGGAAATAGTTTGTCACATTTGCTGTTCCATAGAATGGAAAACATAAGCAAAAATATAAACACAGTAAGGCAATAAAATATGAAATACAGGTCTACAAAATATGTATACACAATATTAAATAATTGAAACATAACATATACATGTATTAGGGGTGCAAAGTTGCACTCAAGTAAACAAGTACTCGACGATTACAAAACTATTGTCAACGAAAATCGTTTTGTACTCATTTTTCTGAATACATTTTATGTCATGTTTATATGTATTTCGGCAAAGTTTTAAAGCAGGGTATATAATTAAATAGTCCAAAATAAAGCCTTTGTATATTGTTGAAACTAAAATGTGTTTGTTAGTTTAGTTTGGGATAGTTAGAGCCACACGGTTTTCTGACCGAGTCAATAATAATAATTATTATTTAGACGTAAAGGAAGACTGTATGGTAACATGGAATAAATTAAAGTATATAACGTCATGAAACCGGATATACAGGCTGTTGCAAACAATATTTGAGAGTTGGAAAGAGAGCAGAAGAGAGCAGCATTTTTAAAATTAGCCCCCCAAAGAAACGCTCCCTCTCGAGTGTCTCTGCTATTGAGAGGTGTTGCATTCATGCACCTGTGGTGGAGCTACGATAACGAGTGTGTGTACATGTGATTGACAGGCAAGACCGTTTCCCCAAACCAGCGGGGGGGACGTTCCTGGACAGGCAGGCATCATTGCAAAACATTGTCGAACATTTGGGGAAATCCGACAACCCACTAAACGTTGGTGAACGAAGCTATTCTGTACGGCCTCTCGACGACAACGACAACGCATGACCGGGCAACGGCAAAGTCTTTCGACTACTTAATGAAATGTCCTGCTCCAATAAGTCTCCAAAATACAGACACGCAATGTATTTGTAAGATGTCGGGGGGAAAAAAAACGATTTTATGATTTGATGGATGGGTAATCGGTTAATCGAGTACACGTTTGCGCCACTGAATGGTATTGTGTCATGAAATGAAGATAGATAGATATGAATTAATTATGATGAGATAGGCCCTTAAAATAATCAAAATATGAGGTTTTAAACATCAGTGAGAAAGGAAAATAGTTTTAGTCCGATGCCATACTTTAAATGTCCATATACATCAATGTAATGACCCTGAACACTATTATGAATTTATAAGCATATCGTGACATTTATCGACATCATGTCAAATTCCTCATGATTATCAATACAATTTTGTCCATATGGCCAAGCTCTAGAACGGCTTCCATTCTAAACATACTCTTCTAAAAAGGCCAGTGAGTCACAAATGCAACTCTTGCACAAACAATTCCTTCCCCATCGCCCGCCGCGGAGCTGTTAGACCTCAAACTGTCCAACCCCGCAGCCCAGATGACTGACAGCGTAAACTGTCAGGCCCAGAAACACACAGGTAGCCCCCCAGGTGACACCAGCTAATATAAAGACGTGTCAATCACGAGCAGGCAACCTCAGCTGCTTGCGCGCACACTCTTCACCTCACGCTTCAGCCCAGCATGGTGACACTGCAAGGAGGTGAGCATATTGCTGCTTACGTGCTGGGCCGGGCCTCTGTGAGGGTCAGGAGCACAGCGTCCAGCTCCGGATGGAGGAAACGTAATGCTTTACCATGCTGCTGTTGTTAGACTATAACCCGTATTAACGATGACCAACCTGCTGGGTTTTTTGCGGGCGGGTGGTTGATGTTGCGGGCTAGTTAGCGAACCGTCTAATCCTCTAAAAGGGCCAAATTATACTTCTGACTAATAGCCACCGTAGGTATTCTACATGTCACCGGCATAGCCCACAGAGGCCTATCACTTATGACAGACTAGACATCTTGACATTGTAAGACATTGTAAAGATCACCAGATGTCACTTTATTAGAGACTTTTGGCGGCCTACGCGGCAGGACTATTAGCGGAATCACCTCAGCGCAGAGACCCATGGTGTACCTACCTACCTTCTCGCCACAGTGGTGTCATTTTGTCTCAAGGACCGCCAACCACCGCGGTAGATTAGCGCGACCCCGTGTTCTAGCTTAATTTCCGACGGCGTGATCATCGCGGCCGCAGACGCACAAATTCCATCGCATGGGAGCCGCGTACGTCTTTCTGTCGATTTGTTTCTGGCTGCGCCGAGCGGTCGGCCTCGTACGCGTCAGACTGTCACTCATTCGTGAGGATGGATCGGTTACAGAAGGTCATGTTAATCCCAGAGAAAATGCGATTCCAATTCTTATAGATGTACACCCCGATACCTCTGAAATAATGGACACAGGGAGCTTTGAACTAACCACACATGCAGTCAAAATGTCAAAGGAAAAAACAAATATTATTTTAAAGCCATTTTCGACCGTGACCTTTAAAAAGATAATGAAATGTCTATGAAGTAGACTTTTCATTTGAGCACTTTTTGGAAGTTTTCACAAAGCGATTGCAGCTACGATCAGGATTAAATAAGGCATACTAAGGTAAACTCTACGGTGAATGCATCACACGCCTTTTAGAGCGTGACGTTAACAACGTACCGGTTTAGAGGTTCGATTCCGACTGGGGCCACGCATGCTAAGAATGTCTACACTTAGGGCAAGTTTGGATAAACACGGCCACGACATATACTTTACATTTCCAACACGACATCATAATCTGAGAGACACATCCCCAAATCAGGGTTTTCCCACAGCTCTCAATAGGCCGCTAAACGGACGACCACCTCTACAAACAACGAAACTAACGTTTTTCACAGCATGGCGGCAGTGTGTGCAATGTGTTCATGTTAGCATCTGCATTCAATTTGACAGAGAAATATAGGCTTCTATTAGCCTAATATACAACACTATCCTGTAATTAATATAATATAATCAAACAGTGGCCGGTCTCTGGAGACGGAGAGCTCCGTTCTGTCAGATTATGCCCGGTATATTCACATACAATAAACAAATCCCCCACCGATAAAGAGAACGTAGAAGCGTTCGACCAATTACAAATTGCAGACGCACCCCGGAGGACCCACGTAGTAGAAAGGACGACACACGTCGGAAGATTCAATTTTAGGTCTTGTTCTGTGTTTAGTATAATGAGTGGCGATGAGTGGGATAAAGGTTTTGAGCAGTGCTGGAAGTTGTAGCACTTCCAGCACGGCAAGTTATAGCTGTACGGCAGCGCCGGTGTGAGTGCTCTCATTGGAAACACGACCCACTTCAGTTCCAATTAAGGCACACGGCTTTGAACGTATGGCGGTACTTCAAATTATCATGAAAGAAAAAAGGTGGTTTGTATACAGTGTGCAAAGTTTCAGTGAAGAGCATGCAAAGAAAAAAAAACACTAATCTGGATAATGGACTGCAAGGGGAAAAAAATGTGTAACTGGAGTCTAATTACCCGCCTGTTATTATTAGTAGGTAGAGATTTTTTTTAATATATTTTGCACTTAAACAAGCAGAGATCACTTCATGAAAGTAGAAGGTTCTTCCCACAGCCTACGTTTGTGGACTATTGGGGTCGGACATAGCCCAATCCATGCATGAATGCCTACACAATCGTTACACTCATGGTATCATGGTATAGTTTCTCCCGTTTTGCAGCAATAGACTTTCTTGATGGGACCGTAAACCCGCGCTCAACAAATTCCATCAAACTTCGACAACCCTCGTCTTCGACAAACCTGGCGGGAAGCATGTCTTTCGCTATCAGTTCCACACAGAATTTTTTGACTGCAGTAGTCTTTGCATGCTTACTGTACAGTAGCATCTAGCGGCTAGCCCATCGAGGGACTAGCCCCATCTCAGCGCTGTAGCAAATCCTATACTGCTTTCGTGCGGAAGGCGCCGGTAAAACCAAGGGAAAATATACTTTTTAAGACGAGACGATAGGCGCATAAACTATTCGATTTTTTATGTAAATGTTATGTAATGTAATGAATATTCCAATATTTGAAAATCATGACCCATCCCTAGTTGTAATAATATTTATTAAATGTTATTATAATTAATGTCTATTTCAATGTTTAAACGAGGCCAAAAGATACCAAAAAGCTCTGCCTACTAATATCGGGTTGATCATTTAATAAATATGAATAGAACAGGTAGCAACGTGTTTTCCTTTTATGGCGATCTGTCACCTACAATAGAGCCTGTGTGATTTGTCATCGGGTGACTAGCGCTAGTCCTGTCGTATAATCTAAAACTACCTATTTACTTTGTGATAATTGAAATAGGCCTACTCTGATAACATGAAACCTTTAAGTTACATTGAAACTCAGCTGTAACCAAGTTACAACTATTCGAATATTCATTCAGAAGGCCTAAAGAACATTCAAAGCTTGAAATTATGTGTTTTTTTGTATTATTTACAAAAACTGCAAGCAACCTGCTTGCTCTCTCAGTGGATTGATAAAGTGAATGACAACAGAAAAAAAGATCCACGATCATTGCTATCATGTCTCTTGACGGACAAAGATATACTTTGGATGATTACTTAGATTTAAACGTACAAAGCTAGACAACGGCTAACTGCTTTGCCCCCCCTACCTAAAAGTTAAACTGGTGCAATGCGGAACACATTCGCTACATGAGCAGGGTGCGAAATTAACCGCAACTGTCCTGAATTCTACTTCCAACTGTCACAGACTTTACTATTTTTATTGTCCCCGGGACAATAACATGAAATCAGTTCACTGTGGAGTACTAGGACTATGATACGCGAGGAGTTGAGACTTTAGGACAATTTTATAAACTTTTGAGTAAACAATTAATAGCTACGGCTTTTATTTGCTTCAACTCAACGGGCCTATATTTGGGACAGGCCTTTAATTCCTTTCGCACAAAACTCTTGTTCAGCAACGATGGGAAATGCTATTAAATTGTTTATTAAAACTTGGGATGTTCCTGGTGACTAATTTCCCTTATGGTTACCTGTATGTTTAGTGAACGACTAGTCTTAAAAAAATAATAATAATAAATAAAAATACTAAAAAGAAATGTCTAAATTGAGCAAATTACAATCAAAGAGGCAAACATTGTCGGAAAAAACATTGTATTATAAAAGCAGTTTTATTATAAGAGCTGCTTTATTACAAGAGCTGCTTTATTACAAGAGCTGTTCTTTAAATATTTCATGATTTCTTGTGATGCCCAATTTCATTTTTGGTGAGAAACACATACCCACTCAAAGTGAAAACTACTTGCACTTCTCTGTACTCAAATCTGAATTTGACATGCATATTTATGAAAGCAAACACCATATACAAACTTTATGTATGGCAATACAATGGTCAACGTTGTTCATTTCTTGCCTAAACAAACAATATGATTGTAAACCATACTTGTGTATGTTCATATGTTGAGGGAGATGTACTCCCCAGAATCAGTTTAAATAAGCTGACCCAAGGCGCCCTACTACACTTCCTTCCATTATGTCAACACAACAAAACAAGCCTTTTGCACTCATCTGGTGCTTAAGACTAGTTTGGATAACATTATGCATGAGGTTTGAATGGCTATAACCAAACACAATACTGCCGTTGACAGCAAGCACCCCCGCCCACAGTGGCACGGGTGCTTGACACAGTGGCACGGGGAATGACAGGCCTATGCCAATTAGCCCACAATTACACTGTAACTTCGCTCAAAAACAACAACAAAAGAAGAAGAACAACAACAACAACCTTGCAGTCGTTGCAAATTGTATCTTTCAATGCACACGTCCGCATTTGAATCGTGAATGTGGTATTATGCAATGACAAACACAAGAGCATCTATTTTGGCAGCTAGCTTCCCAACAGGTTGCTCTCTGGACGTATGGGGTCGATAGATCAATCTATATGCATACATACGTGCACTATGTTGTTATTTGTACATAGACCTCTCTACGTTACCGGTGCATGATTCATAACTCACTTATTACGTTGGATTAGGTTGGCCTCGTTAGACTGTAGCTAGCTAGTTTGATTAGCATAGTTGTTTCGGCTAAACATTAACGTGGACTGTGTGCTTGTTCGCCTTAGCTAAGTTAGCCGGCATGTATTCCCAACTCGACCGTTCGTATGTACATATTCAATGCAGCCGCGGTGTAATTTATATTAGACAAACGGGTCGATTCATTTTAAACTTTCCATCTTGCCAGGGTTAAGCATTTCGCCGGGCGTTGTGTCAAGCTAGCTCGCTAGCGCTCTGAAGCTAGCCCATGCTAGCCCAGCAACACCCAGTTGTCACACCGTTTGATTAGCCACGGGAGATCCGATTCGTTTAAGGTTATTTTAATGAGACAAAACATACTGGTTTTACCTTAACGAGTACGCTCTTGACCACTTCGAGGTCTCCGTTGTTCAAGGCCCACGTCAACTCCGTGTCTGTCATCTCTTCTGTGTCCAAAAGCACTTTTCTCTTCCAGGAAACAAGTCAACTTTGTGCGCTAACTGGACCGGGTCTGCCCACAACTCTTTCAGCCGCTACAGGGGGGTGGAGGCTTGTACTATGAACTTCGTTTCAAAACGTTACCCCTTTTAGAAAACGTTATCCAAAAGAAAAAGCAGCAGAGAAAGGACCGAAAAGCCAGATCAGAAGAAGTTACACAGACAAAGTGGGGGAATAGGGGATCCGCCTTTCTGTTGTTTCCACAATTACTTCCGATGTCGCCTAACGGAAGTAACTGAACCTGACTGAACTACATACTGGTGACAGATATAAATATATATATAGGCCAATATATATAATCCAAGATCTACTTTTTTTCAAAGGCTGTAATGTGAATTTATGTATTTATTTATTTTCATTTGGGAAGAAAACCCACAGGTTCCCAAACATTATGTTTCTGATGTATTTTGATTAGAGAGATTGTAACTGGATGAAGGTTAACGACTCTCTAAAGTTTGACTTATTACCTTCCTTAGCTCAGAACCTCCACAACACCTTTTACGACATGACCCACAGTTTACACATTGGCCTGACACCCACCACCTATAAATAACTTTTCTCTTGCTATTAAAATCTATCATTAAGCTCCTCTACCTTCATCAGCTTGATGTAATGTATATTTGTGTGTGCTCGATCTACTGGCAAGAGTGTAGACTGCATATTCCCTCCTATCCCCCAATACAAGCCAATACAGTACAGAATACAGAGAACAAGTATTCATCTGGCTGCTCCAAAGATATAACTCCACACTCTGACCCACCCGAGTCTCTAGACCAATGTCCTCACTAGTTCCATTGGCCACTTGTCCCGCAAGATGTATGCAAATCGAGGGGACCACAGAGATGGAGAGAAATAATCAAAGAGATGCATCGTGTGTCATCCGTCAACAGAGAGACAGAGTTGTACACTTTTTTTTTGGTATCATTACAAACCCCCGAGAAGGGATACGTATTAATACAGTGGCAGCAGCCCGTTCACTATTTCACCTGCCATTTCAACGACTGTTCAATCAGTCAGCTGTGAATATGGGAGGTCAACGGTATGTAAAAGGTACACAGGCAAACAGAAAACAATCACATGATGGATCAAGGGACAGGGCTACGGGTTCAAGGCCCAGATAACTGCCCTGTCATCAATGGTTCAGGTCCCCCACTCCCACATCCAATTCCTGCTTAGATTATACGGTCTGCTGTAACGCAGTCCAATGGGAAGATAGTCACCTCTATGCTCCCTGTGCCACACTATTACTCTCATTGACCTGCCTCATTATTACAACATATACAAGATGCAGTTATTTATGAAACATGGAATATACCAATCAGGTTCAAAGGTTACCTACGCCTACAAAGGAGAGATCATTCCACATGGCAACAAGGAGACGTAATGATATTCCATCCCTCTATCTCCTCTCGGACACATGTCGCTCCTTACCTCTCCTCCTGTAACCTTATCACCTGTGGCAGATAAGTGCACGGGCCTCCAGGTACACACACACACACACACACACCTTCTGGGTCTGTGTAAACTGTATGAAGGGAGCAGGATCATGGCGTGACTATCGCAGGGCGTGTTCGACTACCTGCCTGGTGAGGTACTGCGATCCCCAATGTCCGCAGCCTTCCTTCAGGAGCAAGATGCGAACCCCCTACCTGCACCTTAGTGATCTCTACCTGAATTAATTTTAAGTTGCTTTGGATAAAAGCGAAATGATTAATAGTATAAAACACGACGACACCATACAATAGAGCAGGGCTATTCGACTTTCTTATGAAAGCAGTTTATTCACAGTTTGGTAAGCTAACATACAAAATAGGGCAGTCAGTTCATACGTAGACCTGGTGGAGGAATCTTACGTATGTATGTATGTATGTGTGTGTGTGCGTGTATGTATGTATAGTATGTATGTATGTATAGCATGTTTGTATGTATGAATGTCCTTCGAAACTGGCACGTTTCAAACGGGCAGGGGCACGTTTTTGTTGGGCACATGAGTGTTATTCAAATGATCAAAATAAATGGCCTCAGCCATAAATCAACCTAGGAACAAGTGAATAGAGTTTCCTAACTGGCTCTCTGCTCAGAAACTGCTGTTTTTAAAGGGGAAAATTGATTCCGATTGTTTATGTTCTAATAAATTATTTGCGGGCCGGATGACAGTTGAATAGGTCTACAATGGAGGATTATTAATACGCTCATAAGCTCCACCGGCACACAATGCTAATGCGTCATGGGATAAACAATTGCGTTTGTCTGTGGTCTGAATCAAATCGTTCAGGATTTACATTGGTTTTCATTTTCATTTCAGTTCGGTCTTCTGTGGTTAAAGATTAACATTCAACTTTATGGTTATTGCAACAAGTAGAAGTACAAAACAACGAACTGACGTGTGATCATTTAGCCAATCTCTAGGAGCAGTAGGCAGTCGCAGTGCAGCAACCGGGGACCAACTCCGGGGCTTAGTGACAGTGCATTGCTCAAAGGCTCTTTCACAATTTAGTAACAGGTGGAACGGGTTATGACATCTCACTCAAGGATGCCTACAGGCTAGGTTGGGGGCAACAGGAATTGAACCTTTAAGATGGGAGTCGAACACCCTATAGCAATGGTTTTCAAACATTTTGTGCCCAAGGCAAATGAAAGGGCAAGCCAAAATCTTAAGGGCCTGTATTTTTATTTACTAATGGAAAATAACATTTGACAAGCAACTATACTATTCATGAAATATTTATTAACAAAATAATTCAAGAATTCATTTGTAAAATGTCAACGTTGTAAAACAGAACAGAAATAATAGCATGTATAGTTGTGTATTGCAATAGTAATGTATGGTTGTCACAAAATCCTGTGGCTATGTTATGGTCCCCTAGAGCTTTATTAATTATATTTATTACAATTATTACAATGTAAAAACAATATCTAGAATACAATTCTGTAGAAAGAATACAGCTGTATCCTCTTTCATCCATCGACGAGACAGTTGCCAGACAATGATATACTCTATCTCATCATTTAGCTTTTTTTCACTGTGTAACAGAATTTTGAGTTTTGCCTAACGACCAGGCCTAACGACCAGGCCAACAGGCTAACCGGTTGCTGCAAACTCTCCAGCACAACACCCTAACCACTTCCTGTTTCCTGTTAATGTGTTAGTGTTGGTATATGGTCTAAGCCACAGTACCAGAAAGATCACGCCATGATGATCACACCCTGAGCATCGTGCCTGAGTCCATGAGTCTGTGACTGCATTACTGCAATCCTTCAGTTCAAAGCAAGTGTCTCCGGCAGAACAATTATCTCTGAAACGAACAGAGCTACACTTGGGTCTCCCACCTGTTGTGCGTGCGCGACTATTATTATTTTCTAATTAGTTATTGAGCAGATGCATTAATACCAAGTGAATTACAGTAGGCCTACACACATGATGTCCAGAACCGTACGTCTTGTCACAAAGCTCAAAAATCATCACATGTTGAAACCGCTTATAATTGTGTGTTAACTTTGAACCTGATGGTAGAACAGCAAACCCCTTTTTTTTGTACTCATTTACTGTATAGTGCCCACCTGTGGCTAAGTGCAATAGCAGGGCATAGGAAGCTGCTGTTATAAAGTTGTTAATGTTCTGTAATAAATTTACCTCATCTACAAGCTGTGTGGAAGCTCATTTGAAGTGGATGTCTCCCCTGTGGCACTTCAGGGTCGTAGCGTGGCAAAGTAGCAAATGAAATGTAACATTTTGTAAAGCCAACAGTTTACCCAATAGTGGGATAATAAGGCATTATTCACAGCCACAACCATATTTTTAACCTCATTTGTGTTTTGGCAACGTGTTTTTTTCAACGCTGTTGGATTTATAGTCAAGGAACCCACTGCGGAAATCAGACATCCAGTTCTGACATGGAGCGTGAATGACTGATCGTACGGTGCAGGCAGTATGCGTAGTATGCACTATGACTACACATGGGTATCCACACGCTTGAGGTGAAATCCATAATGACTGATCAACAGTCATCTATCCTTATGCTTCCCCGTACCGGTGTCGCTGTCACTGCTAATTGGAGCACTATTAGCAAGGTCATAGGTGACTGAGGCAGGCACCCCCAGATATCTCAGAGGCCCTGCAAGAGTAATTTCTCAGTGTCAAGGCGGGTGTATCTGCTCCTGCTCTCACCCTCTGGGTCGCCACTATCTTGACCACAGTGTTTTCTGCGTCTATACCCTTGATTCGGGGAACAAGGTGAGAGGAAAGTGGAGAGTGATGGGAATTCCTTGTTTCGTCGTTGGCTGCGGTCGAAAAAGTATTTTTTGCTTAGGAAGTTTCCTAAGCAAAGTGAAATGACCCGGAAGTGTCTAAGTGGCAGCCATGATAAGAGCTGAGTCGAATTCTCTAAATGCTAAGGATTCAACACTTCCTTTCTTATCTCCTTTAGCGTAGGGTGCACCGGACCATCCTTTACGAAAGGAGAGGAGATCGTGCCGTCCCACAATTCCTTGCGGCAGCAGCATTTAATGCAACGCACAATGTGTCCGTCCCCGTTACTGATTGGGATTCATGTTGATGATATGAGTGGACAGGAGGACAGGAGGACAAGAGCGTGAGCAACTCATGTCTCAATGTGACAAGCATTTCATTTCATTTTTGTGACTGGTATATCGGTAGCCTATAATCCTTTAGTATTCCAATCTTGGTAATGAGGTCACATTTTTCACCTGGTTGTCCATGTTTATATAGCCTGCATGAAACAACACAATAAGAATGCACTTACTGTAGTAGTAAGTATCTGAGATGTAAGTATCTAAGGTGTGCTTTTAGTAGTCTATCTTTAGAAAATTACAAAATAGGCTCATCTCTCATACCGATACAAAGAAAAATCCCTTTAAGACATCTGCCAAATTGATGACGCCAATTCTTTAATAATGTGTCTTTTAAGAGTTAAAGCTCTGATTTCCCCCACCTTCTAACACCGGGTGCAGGAGTGCTCCATTGAAAGTAATTCCATATCTCCTAAGTGCTGGTTGGATTGATGAACATCCCAGCCAGCCTGTTTCACACAGATATACTCAGCAGCACTCAAATCAAGCACGACTCCCGAACCTTGAGGAGCGGAAGGATGTATTTTGAGCATCATCTGGGTTTTCAACTTTACAATTTGAAAAGTTTAGATAAGGAACGCGTAATCGTATCTCTTCTGGTGTGATGGATTTATGGAGAGGAAGGGGGAATAAAAAATGCAGATTGGAAAAGTAATAAAAGGGTGGGGTGGGTGGTGGGGGGTGAACAGCAGGAGTGTGCAGATACAAGGCCAGAGAGCCTCCGATGCTATAAAACTTTACCCAGTCATTCACTGTAGAATGTAATCTACAGGGAAAAATTAAATCTCTGGTGCTCCCCGCAGTACAGCGAGAGAGAGAGAGAGAGAGAGATATGATCATCATTATTCAATGAGCCAGCATACAATCGTTCACGATAAAGGTTGATTTGTTTTTTTGTACCACTTATCGTTCTTATGTTCAAATCAGGTCTTGTTTTCGCTGTTGACACAATAGAAGCCGAAAGACAGAAAAAACACAAATGTTGCTTTACCCTCCTCGATAGTGTAGTTTAAAAACGATGAAAAACATCAAATAAATATTGATTTTAAGGATTTCTTTTTAAAAAGAGGTCATCGGATTACGCTGCAGTCTGAAAGTTGATACGCGAAACGCCAGCGTATTAAAACAAGGCAAGACAAACAAAACAAGCATCTAACAACCAACCAAATAAAACGTTCGACCAAAACGATTTATTGGGAAGACACACGGAAACCAGTGAATGTGACGTCATGGCTTAGCGGGCGGCGTGGCTCTCGTAACGAAGGCCCGGCGCCTTGCTGAGATGAGATTGAGATCTATGTCTGTACGTCCTGGCACTTTGTAGCATCCTGTATGCTAGTATGTCCCGGCACTTAAGATAGTACTTAGCATTGCGTAGCATCGTATCCTGGCTACCATGCTGTTTTACAGTAGCAATTATACGCTTGTGACTTGTTCTATTGACCTAACAATCAGGAGTGCTTGAAAGTTGTTCCGTTCAAATTGTACTGTACCATCAGCGACAGATGTACTTAGGTGTGTGTGTAGTCCTCACATGGCATATACCAGAAGATGTCCCAGAAGACGAATGAATGGACTCCCAGACAATTTTTTTGTTGTCCCCCGTGAGACGCGCGCGTTCACGAAACAAACAAACAACCAAC
>OMKP01024053.1:0-10208 GCA_900302375.1 Bathygadus melanobranchus
CACCTCGATCAGCAGGTCGTAGTGCTGGTGGGGGTCCCGCTTGGCCGAGACCCGGCGCGCCGTCCGCAGCTCGCCCGTACGCCAGTCCATGCGGAAGACGCCGTTCTCGTTGCCCCGCTGGATGCTATAGGAGAGGCGGGCGTTCTCGCCGTCGTCGGCGTCCATGGCCACCACGCGGGTCACCAGGTAGCCCGGCTCGGCCGAGCGCGGCAGGGGCTCCTTGGCGGTGCCGTTCTTGCCCAGCGGGGCGAGCACCAGGGGGACGTTGTCGTTCTGGTCCACGATGATGACTTTGACGGTGGCGTTGGCGGAGAGCTTGGGGCCGCCGCTGTCTTTGGCCTGCACCATGAACGTGAAGTCCTTCAGCTGCTCGTAGTCGAACGACCGGAGCGCGTACAGGTAGCCCGTCTCCTCGTTGATGGACACGTAGGTTTTAACGGACATGCCCTGAATGTCACACTCCAGTATGGAATAACTTATGAGAGCATTCTGGCCTATGTCTGGGTCCATAGCGGTCACAGCGTGAATGTATGCCCCGGGAACATTGTTTTCTGTCACGTACACGTCATATATTGGCTGTGTGAATGTCGGTGCATTGTCATTTTCATCTGACACTTGTACTTTAATGGACTTACTGGTGGCAAGGGAAGGGTTTCCTTTATCCCGGGCGACTACAGTCACAGAATATGAGTCTGTCTGCTCTCTGTTCAGGGGTCCGTCGGTTAGGATGGTGAAATAGTTACGAAACGAGGTTTTTAGTTTGAACGGCACGTCGCCCAGGATCTCCACGTGAATCTGACCGTTCTCCTCCGCGTCGTTGTCCGTCACGCTCAACAGCGCTATGACCGTGCCGGTGGATGCGTTCTCGCTCACAGAACCGGTCACGGTGCTAAAGATGATCTCCGGTGCGTTGTCGTTGACGTCCACCACTTTCACCAGAACTTTACAGTGCGCCGGCACGGCGTTCGGCCCCAGGTCTTTAGCCTGGACAAAGATCTGAAACAGGCCGCTTTCCTCAAAGTCAACCTCGCCGCGCACCTCTATGCGGCCGGTGCGCGCGTCTATACTAAACAGGTCCTTGACACGGCTCGAAATGTGATTGCTGAATGAATACACAACCTCGCCGTTCTGACCTTCGTCTGAATCGGTGGCGTTTAGCTGAATGACCAGCGTCCCCATCGGAGCGTTCTCCGGCAGAGTCACTGTGTAGACCGTCTGGTCAAACACGGGCACGTTGTCGTTAGAATCCAACACTTTGACGACCAGTAAGGCAGTGCCAGTTCGCGGGGGCTGACCCCCGTCCACGGCGGTCAGCACATACCTGTGAGCCGCCTGCGTCTCCCTGTCCAGAGGCTTCTCCAAAACTAACTCCGCGAATTTGTTGCCGTCCGTTTGCGTCTGCACGTCCAGGTAAAAGTAGTTATTGGTGGTGATGTCGTAGGTGCGTAAAGCGTTGGATCCCACGTCCGGGTCGAACGCGCTCTCGAGAGGGAAACGGGTGCCTGGCGTCGCGCTCTCGGAGATCTCCACCGTGATGTCCGTCTCCGGGAAGCTCGGCGGGTTGTCGTTAATGTCCACCACTTCGATCTCTACGCGGAACAGCTCCAGCGGGTTTTCCAGGAATACCTCCATGTTGAGCTGACAGCTCACACTCTGCTTGCATATGTGCTCTCGGTCAATCTTCTCGTTCACGAACAGTACGCCGTTCTCCAGGTTCACCTCCAGGTAGGGCGTCCGCGAGTTCGGCACCACCTGGAAGCGGCGGGAGGCGAGCTTGGTCAGATCCAGTCCGAGGTCCTCCGCGATATTCCCCACCAGAGTCCCGTGGTCCGCCTCCTCCGGTACGGAGTAGCGAATCTGCGAGAGCGCCCCATCCGCGATGCACAGCACCAGAAGCACAAGCGCAATCATCGCCAAAAACAACCCAAAAACAAACAACACCAAAAACAAGTGCACTTTGGAAAAACACCGAACAGGTTTATAGTATCCTTAGATTTAATAAAACGTCAATTCCCCATCACCGTTTTGTTGGGAAAAAAAGTCCACCCAGACCATCTGAAGTCTCTAAAAGAACCGAGGTAGACGTTCGGTTAAATGCGTCCGTATGAATAGTCCCGTAAAGAAAGAGACATGTTGATGTGGTTATGTCCAGGTTTGTGCCAAAGCTTGTTCTTCTGTTCAGCGGCGAGCTCAACAAGCTCCGCTGATCTCAGATGCGTCTCCAATCGGCGACTGCGCACATTCCAATGAAGCGCTCACGCATCGGAGTTCCACTAAAAAGGTGCGAGTTTAAAGAAAAAGAAGAAAAGGCATAATCCAAACTATTACTTTAATAACTGCGTGTCGTCCTCTTAAAATGTCCCCTTCATGCGAAATGTATCTCGTGACATCTACCCCTATATCGTGTCTCCCTTGGAACTCGGTACTGGAGCACTGCGGTCTTCAACACACTGAATGCCGTTCACTCAAAAGTATTTGCTTTTTGCGCAACGCACCTCCCCTAACAGTCGTTGAGGTCGTCCATCAAACCCAAAGTCGTCCACCGATTGGCTGGCGACGAAGCCTGTCAACGTTTGGCCAAACCCAGCTCTCTCTCTCTCCCCTCTTGCTCTATCGCCATCTCGCTCTCTCTCTCTCTTAGTTCTCTCAGCTCTCTCCCTATCTCTCAGTCGCACTCTTTCTCTCCCTTGCTCTATCTCCCTCTCTCTCTCTTAGTTCTCTCAGCTCTCTCTCCCTATCTCTCCGTCGCTCTCTCTGTGTCTCTCCCTCTCGTTCTCTCTTTCTCTCCTGTCTCTTTTTCCGTTGAATACTTGATTCAAGAGATGGAGAACTCGGAAGAAAGTGATACGTGTGGGAAGTTACTTTTTGTCTCACATCACGGGCGTACTTTATTGTTGTGTTTGTATGTATTAATTGTGCCTATGTATGTATTTCTTCATATTGTGTAAACGACAAATATGAACATGTTAGGCCTACATGTAGCCTAGACCCAACTCATTTTACAGTCTGGACATTTACAGTTCATATATGCAAATGTGGCGATTGTGTATGCAACTAAACATTCCCCGTCCGTGTGTTTATAAGGTTATGCTTTAATGGCATCCTCTAGAAGCACTAGTGGTGTTGTTAACACGACTGTCTCTCTCTCTCCAGTAATATGGAGAGAGAGACCGCCTGATATTTCCCGTAGAGAGACGCGTCAGGGAAAGATAGAAGAGCGAGGCGAGAGGCAGGGAGAGAGGGAGAGACGCTGCACTGCTTTCCCCCGCGAATCACCTTTGCACAGACCGCATGTGCCCCCTAGCGACGGGGAAGTGAACTCAAGCATGGTTAATCTAGCCACAATTAGAATATCTAGGGATATTAGAAGAAGAAAACCGCCATCAGACCTATTAATAGCAATTTAGCTCAACAAGGATGTAATTAACGCAGAAACGGCTATTCCTGTCGAGCAAACTGTTTCCCTCGCGGGAGCTATCGTGTCATTAAAGCTGATATACGCGCATCGGCAAGTTGCCAACGTTCACTTTACGTAGATTACAAATAGCTTTTATTTATCAAAACTGCCAAAAAAGAACTAGGCTACCCATAGCATTTTTGCAAGCCTTGTGATTTAGTCGGGTCACAAACATAATTTAATTGGACGCTGGGTCCTGTCCAACTCTAGTTTGGTCAAATACATGACACAAAGGTGAACATAACCTTTTATTCATACACAGATGATTAGACGTCGTCTAAACACATCTTAGGCAGTTTCCCCAGTTTAATAGCATACCAACAAGGAGCCAATTGGGAGGAATAACAAGTAATTTGGCGGTGGTGTTATCTAATCGACGATAAGAAACGACGTGCTGTATAGGTCCCTATAGACGCGACATTTTTTGACCCGTGGTTTGTAGGCTATATGATTAAAAAACCTCAATTAGAAACGTGATTATAAACATACAGCGCTTAAACCTGTGCAAACACCATGGGCCAAATTCCAATACGGCTCGAAGTAGACCTAGTCTCACGATCAATCAAAAACATGAATTTCAAACTAATTAGGTAGGCCTATTTATAGTAGGCTCCTTAACTCCTGAATTAATTGAGGAGTTAAGTATACTTACTAACTCTTAAGAAGACTTATTAACTCCTCAATTTAGGTGAGGAGTTATCACCTAAAAAGCGCAAATGGTTATTCGTGTTGTATGCGGGCCTCGCCAATAACTAAGAATGCGCGCTGAGATAATGACGGTGCAGCCTACATGTTTGAAATGGAACATCAGCGGACCGTCGTCATTAACTTACAGCCAGCCAACCCCATTTTAACGCATTACGTCGGTGACGTGAATGTGGATGAAGCGCATCGTATATACACCGCGTTGCTGCCTCTACGGGTCTGTGAGAGGAGAGGGAGAGGAGGAGAGAAGAGAAGAGGAGAGGGCCTATGTGACTGATCCAAGAGACCAACTGCTCCACCTGGCGGGACACAGACACACTGCGCAATTCTTACTTAAGCCGAGTTTACTTTCTATTATTTCGCGATATATCGTTAAATCCGTCTTCTTCATGTCTACTTCCTTCAGAGTTCACAGTGCCTCTATAGACGACCCTCGGGGGCTCCAGTGAGTGAAGGCATATACCAGTGGGAAGCCAGTCTGTGTTTGTGTGCAATTAGAGAAGACACATGGATGAACCCACACACCCCTCCAAAAAACGCTATACTTTTAAGTCAAACTGTATATGTGCGGTACATATAGTTTGTACAGTGTTTGTTTATCTGCTCATTATCAACAAACAAACAAAAAACATGAGCTACTCTCCCATGAAAGCCACATATTCTGTTTTTATTTGACTCATGTTGTCAGTTTTTGTGGTTTTTGGAAATGAAAAAAAAACCATCAGCCATGATCAACCCGTCAATGGCTTTGGAAAACAGATCGCTCTCATTTGGAGAGAGAGAGAGAGAGAGACAGAGACAGAGACAGAGAGAAAGAGACAGAGAGAGAGTGAGCGAGACAGACAGAGAGAGAGAGGGAGAGACCGAGATTGGGGATTTTGTTTGTTTTTTGTTTTTTAGTCCAACCTACTTCCACTAACCGTTGCGATTCACATAATATTCCCCAGAACAAATACAAGGTGCATGTGATTATGTACCTTAAACGGCCTCTGTGATGCTCTTTAAAAACCCTTTCAAATAAAACAAACTACAATGCAGGCTACTTTTGTGTGTGTGTGTTCAGAGGAATACGCAGCAAAATACTGCAATGTGACAAAGGTCTGTTGTAGGGAGTTGGTTTGGTTTATATTATGTTATAGATTTTAAAATATATTACCATACAGATTCAGATTCATATTCGTTACAGCAAGCAGGAGCTCCACCAATCACCAACACGGATTACTGGAAATGTAATGTGTCCCTTGTTTAGACACAGGTTATGTTTGTCTGAATTAGGATGCTGGTAGTGCTGTTGTACGACACACATGTACTGCACCCATACATGTATGAACCACTGTCCAATGGAACATGTCAGGTTGGTGGGTGACACGCTGCCTCTCAATCCATGCTTATATTAGCAAAGACACATAATTGTCTAAATGCCCCCCCTAAAGAGGAAGAAAACATTAGCTGGTGGTGGAGGGACCAAGGTCAAGAGTATCTGGCCGTGGTGGGATTGTAATTTCCAACGTATCTTGTATGTGTCTTCCATATGCATCCACGTCACTCCTCTCCCTTGTTATTTTCCCTTACTTCCTCTCTTTTTATTTATGTATTTACTGTCTGTCTGTCTCCCTCTCTCCCCCTCTCTTATATATATATATATATGAATATCTTTTTGGTGTATTGCCATGTGTTGTTTACTCTCTCTCCCTCTCTCTCTCTTACCTCTCTCTCTCTCTCTCCCTCCCTCTCTGTTTTCCTCAGTCGCTGTGGGGGCTGGAGACCTGTGTTGATGTCACAGTCTGTGCCTCTAACAACAGGACACACTGAGCTGTGGACGTGTTCTCACTGCTTCGACGGTGCCACAGAGACAATATTACAGTGGCCAGGTAGGCTCAGCAGGTCTCTGTGCACTCTGGCTGTTGAACAAGTGTGACTTTCACAGTAATTAGTATGCAAATTGAATATATAATCTGTATTATTGTTATATTATTAATCTTCTTCTTCTTCTTCTTCTTCTTCTTCTTCTTCTTATTATTATTATTATTATTATTATTAGCATTGGCTTTGGTATTGGCATTATTATTAGCATTATTTTGTAATCATATAAAGCTTTTATTTTGATAAACCATGAAAAGAAATGACATTAAATGTCAAGCTTGAATAGGTATTTAGTAAAAAACATGAGCATTTTAGTTACGTGGTGGTGCCAAACTTCAATAACGGACAAGTGTGCGTGTAAAACCTAAATAAATCATATGACATACATAATCTCCATCACTCCCAATGTTATACGATAATGAAACCTTACTTCATTCTATCATTCATTCTGTGACAAAGCCAGTTAAATTAATAGTTTGGCTACTCATGTAATTATGCAGTAGGCTGCCATCTGTGCAGGGAGGTGTGCTTGGGGGTACGAGGCCAATCATATGGCACCTATAGTAGCAGGTTACAAATAAATGCTTTAAATCGATACTGACTGAATCAATGGGGGGTATGTAGAAAGTGATCCCACACACATATCCACATAGGCTTTAAAACCACAAACGAACTATCTGGACATAGTATGCATGCAGAACAAAACAGTGTAATTGTTTGTCATTTAAAACAGTAAATGCGTCATCAAAAACTCATATACTTAAACATACTCTTAAGTATGTTGTTATTACAGCAGCATGTGAATTTAATTAATGCCTGAAGAAGGCAGTTTCTCCTGCCACACGCCACCTAAGTGGCTTCACTGGGCTCCTCCAACGCACAGGAAGCAGGTAGATGTAACAAACCAGTTTAAAGAGTGGGCAAGATGTTACAGCCATAGCAGGTGTTGAACGTGGACATGTCCGAGCTCTTCCTGAGTATGTGTGTGTGGTGATTGTTGGTTCTGTGTGCCTTGATTACTCAATGCCCCACAGGTGTGCAGCCTCACCCCAGCCCCAGAGTCTAATCAGCCTGACTCGGGCCAGGTGAGGCTGCTTAAACCAGCCACCAGTCACACACACTCCACGGATGCATACATAATAAATACTGCTAATGATGATTTAATTAGCTACTGTGTGAGTAGAAAGGCACACACAACGGCGTGTTACATGTATATGACACAATACCTATTTGTCGATGTACACTAGACTTTGGGAGATTAGTGTTTTATGTTTCATATATATGTATATATATATATACTCTCCAGAGAGAGAATATAAAAACATCTTCCTACTGTAATTAAGTCATCCAATGAGTCATAAACCAATACATGTTTTGTGCAGTATTTCTTTGGTTTTAAATCTGTCAGCAATGTTTACAATGTGCAAGCCATTTAAGCACATATATTGTAATGATTACCAGTAATGAAAACAGTTGGTGGCATGTCTGAGATGAGAAACATAAACATTTCATTGGGCCACCGAAATGGTGGTAATAAAAAACATACATTTTCAGAGTCCTTACTTGAAACTGCGATTGAAGTAGAACAGTGTGTGTGTGTGTGTGTATGCACGTGCAAGTGCATCGGTGTGTGTGCCTGCATGTGTGTGCATGTGTGTGTTGCAGCACAAATGAAATACCTTTAAAAGGTCACTTTTCTCTTTATTGTATCAGTGTATGTAATACAGATTATGATCTAGCCGCGTTAGACCGTCCAGATATTCCCGTTTGCGTTTCTCGTTGGAAGTAAAGCGAAAAAATCTCTGAGAAAAAACACTTTTGTTCATCTTTTATCAGTCTATTTTGGATAAAACAGTTTTGACCGTACTGTCGAATTGTACACTTTCCTCGGGTCCTGCCATTGTGTTTTAAATTCTACAGACTGCAGCGTTCCTTGCTTCATCAGCAACTGAAAGTCCCTCCCTCAAGCTCTGATTGGTCCTTTTTTGGTATTTTTGTGAGAGGCTTTCAACTGGCTCGAGGCCAGCCTGATCTGCAGAGAGAAACACAACGTGAACTCTGGAAGATCAGGACGGTCTCACGAGGCTACCACTAAATCGTGCATCTTGGGTGAACTCCACATCGAACAGTGAAACGTAATGTTCCCTTTACTAGATTAGACCTCTGCTGACTGCAGATAATGTATCCATCATAAACAAGCACTGCTTCTCCACCCGCAGTCTCATATTATGATTACCAAGCCTGCGGTGGAACCTCAGCCAGACGTGTCCTCGTTCTATTGTGAAGAAGCATGGAGATGATTTATTGTTAGTCAAAATCTGCAGACCCACACACACGATTTCAAGCAGTACCAACACAAGACAACATAGTGGCCGAGCAGGCTCTCGGATCAACCTCCAGTTAGAAAACTGATCATGTTTTATTATCAGTTTTCTAACTGGAGGTTTTCGAGTTCAGTCCACCACCTTTTTTCACATTTTGAACTGACAGGTAACCCGCTGAACTTCCCTCGACCAAGTTCCAGACCATTAGATTTTGCTTTAGTTCCACTGTGGTACTGGTGCTAACTATGTTTACAGTAAGTGAATATTTCTCCAGTCCTCTAAGTGCTGGCCCCAACATCCCTGGGTCCTTGAGACTCCATGTTTGACCCCTCCGGTGTGACTAAAAGGCCAATAATAAGGCACAAAAAGCATGGGGGATTGTAGATACTCTCCTGTCTCTCTTGGCCTCTGGGACCTCAGCAATATCACCTCTCGGGGTTGTAATTTCTAAAGGTAGCCATCAGACAGCCTCCCTCTCAGCCAGAAGAATGCAGAACTTTCACGCCATCCCCCAAAAGGTTTTTAAGATAAAAATGTGACAACAGGAGGTAGATAGAGCAAGTTGCTAGTCTGATCCCTCGACTGCCTTTCGGCCATAAAGTGTTGGTCCATGGGCAAGACTCAGTGAGATTCCGGTGAGCAGGTAGTCATGTTGCTTGTGTGGCACGGGTGGCACGGTGGCTCAATGGTTGGAACTGCTGCCTCACAGCTAGAAGGTCCTGGGTTTGAGGCCGACCACTGCCACCAGGAGGCCGACCACTGCCTCCTGTCTGTCTGTAGTCGAGTCCAAGTCCAGATCGACTCATTGGTGAATGTAGTCCGACCCATATACATATAAATATAAATATATATATATATATATATATATATATATAGAGAGAGAGAGAGAGAGAGATATTGATTTAACAGCACGCTTCACTTTTTCCTTGTGAATTTAGCGCTAGTGTCTGTGCTCCACTTTGTCCTCGAGAGGTGCCTGGGTGCTCCAGTTCTTCCAGGGCAGGAGCCCTCGGGTGGGGTGGTGGGTCCCGGGGTGTGTGTAGATTGACTGCCTTCACTGAGTTACCTTGCACATATATTCCCTTTTCCATCATCACATCCTATTCCATCATCTCTTGCCTCCGTCTCTCTCTGTCACTCTCTGTCTCCGACTATTATGTGGTTATAATGCTTTATAATGCAGCACTGCCGCTATGCCGCTATGCCGAGTTTTTTTCTTTTGTTTTTTCGCTGGAATACCCTACCCTCCAAAGCATCAGATTTCATTTAAAGGCCAAGAGTTTGTGAAGAAGAGAATTGAGAAAATACGAAGAGAAAAAGAGAATGATAGCAATGGTGGAAGAAGGGGAAGGTAAAGAATGAACTCACTGCCCATCCTTCCCTCATCGGACAAAATAAAAACCTCTTTGTCCCAGCAGGTACAAGTGATCTCAGTGCACATTTAAAATGAAAGGGTCCCTATTTTACTACCAGGTGGGACGTTGATTAGCCATTACAAGCCGCTGCAAGCAATGTCAACACATGCTCTTGTGACAGTGTTGCTGTGCATGCTTGTGCGTGTGTATGTGCAAAAGTTTAGATGTGTCTGAAAAAAAGAAGATTAATATTAGAACATAATTATACTAAACAAGAAAACAAGAGTTAGTGCACAGGGCCTTGAACTCAATCAACAACAATCCTAGATATCCGCTGATTAAAAACAAAATACTGTCGCTTGAGAATCAGTGTTTTTACGTGTAATGATATTGTGTTGATTGGTCACAGGGCGCCTAACGGAGCCACACGTTCTGAGCTAGCGAGAGAGTGCTCGCACCTCAGTCCTCCTCTCTCCTCTCTTGCTACCCCCCCCCCCCCTCTCT
>OMKP01024058.1:0-13031 GCA_900302375.1 Bathygadus melanobranchus
AGTGCAGCTTTATCACGGTTGCCATTAGTGAGAAAGCAACAGACAGAAAACCACAGACACAGACCAGCCAGAGGTGGGTCAGAGTTGTAACCTGCTGAAGGGAACAGGGCTCAACCGTGATGGTTGGCCCAGGAAAACAACTGGATCCTTTTCATAGGTCGTCTCAATAGCAGGGTAACACCCTGTTGCTGTCGTTTTAACATAATTTACTTGACTAGCTGTGTCTATACTGGTGCTCTCATGGACATACATACATAGACCCTTTGGACCGCCGGCATATTGGGGAGACCAAGACTGGCCTGTAAACACATACAAACAGACGGGATAACGAGATAGATAGGTCTATGCATAATAATATAACGTTTAACGACTCATTGAAATCGGTTGAGAAATGTAGACGCTATAGTGCTTTTTATCCAGAAGACCGCAGCTCCCCGGGTTACTTGTATGTGTTTACACATTGGCCTCACAACGTTGACATATGGCAGCGTCGGGCCAAAGCAGTCAATGTATAGTATATGTCTATATGTCTATGGTTACACTGCCGTACCTACATTTAATTGAACGGACCCATAATGTTACTTGTCATGTGCCTGTTTGAAATGTGGGAGGTGGAAGCGTGCCCCTGCCCGTCCTTAACGTGCCCGTTCAAAACAGACAGCTTCTTGGAGAACCGCTCACCCAAACAACTTCACACGCAACACTGCATTTCCTTGGGTCCTCCACAACAAACCTGCCTGCCAAGTGTTGGCTGTCGGGAAAAATGAACAGTCACACACACACACTTGGATGAGCTACACCTGTGTTTTTCCGACTGTGAAAAGGGCCCATTGGAGCTCATGTCAACCCTTTGCTGGTTCAGGTTTCCTTGGTGTGCTGTAGCACATCCCTATTGAGATCTGATCAACATATCTAAAAGGTTGGCCATTTTCATTTTGAATATTACTTTATCTATTGAAAATGTGGATATGCTAATGATAAACGACTGCAATATAACAACCCAAAACTAAGCTGACACCGACTAAACCACACGCACACACTTTTGTACAGGAAGTTTGCTATCAGTTTCTACAGAAAATTATAGCAAACTTCCTGAACTGATAATATCAATATAACAACTGAGGAAACAAAAAAAAACCCAAAAACAAGAAGCTCAAAAATAAAATGTAATAATGAAACTGAAGCAATAACGGCAGATATAAATAAAGAGTGGAGACATCTGCCTCCTGTTAAAACACAGCAGCTGATCAGCTGTGAGAAGATCACCCTTACTTACCCTTAACAATGGAGGGTTAGGGTAGCCAGCCACAGACAATATAAATAAGACTTCTCACGCTCCTCCGTGTCTGTAGCTGACATCACGGAAAGGAGAAGGAAGCAAGACTGAATCAGGCAATATAGTAGAAAACCCACGTACCACCATGTACACCTTTGTTGCAAAGACCGCTAGATCATTACAGAAGGAGGACCGAGCACACCGGGAAGCCCCCCGCAGGTACGGTGGGATACGTCCGATCCGGACCACTAGGACCGCCGGGTCGGTTTACGCCGGCCCGGGGAGTCTAAAGCGCAGATGATCAAGACGATATCTGACTGGGAGAGCAGACAAGGGGGCCGTTATCGTCCCTGCGCCACCAGGGAAGTGCTTCTTATCGCAACGGGGCAGCGGTTCGTCTCTCTCCCCACTTAGGGCCATTGATTTAAATTACAACCAAAACGGACAGCATCTGCGTTTTGCGTTCCACGTTCAGTGGTTCATTTGTGTGCGTCTTTTTGATATTCAAGTTGCAATTGTTCACAGACACCTGCTATGAAGATCTTTTTCCACTCATGTTACATTACGCTTTTAAAATCATCGTATTCGTATGAAACACGACAGCAACCTAAGTGCATAAACAATTATTTGTATTATATACATTTGGCTAAGGTACCCACAAAGTTACAGAACCATTTAAAGTTTTGATTTTGTCGTATCAAACTCAAAGGAGAAGAATCCCAGGCACTGAGGAAACTAAGACGCCCGGCTTCTAAACTATTCCACACGGCCAGAGGACTTGTTTACCAGACACTCGTCTTTTATTATAGTTCTAGGCCTGACAACTCTTTTTATCCTCCAATTCTAAAGTTGCCATGGTGAACAGATCTGTGGCTCCGGAGGCTCCTGGTACAGTCTGAGAGGTTTGCTTCAATAGAGCGGTAGTCTCTTAGCAGAGCTCAGATGAATGAATCGCTAGAATCGCACACCATTGTCTACCAGGCCTTCCTCAACGGAGAGCACACGGAAGAATGTAGCGGCCTTGCAAACTGGCATCACTGACTCGTGGAAAGGAAAGTGCTCACAAAACATTAGGATATGCATTGGTATGTGCCTATACCATGCTGTTTGGACCAGACTTTAACCAAACCAACACCCTCGTTAAAGCCTTTCCACAGAAAGTAAACAGGCTCCTCACACAGTAAATCATTCTACTTGCATGGGAGTCTTTGTGAAAGAGCTGAATGCCTTTGGCCAGTGACAAGAACAATGCATGACCTCTGAACAGAATTACAAGTCTCAGTCCATGCTGCATGTCGCTTCAGGTTAAATGTCAATAGGTCAAGGGTCATCGCACACCACCCAGGGGCCACGGCACCCGTGGATTAGCTACTGAATTCAGGTAGAGGAAAAAATTGTAAATGGATTGCATTTGTATAGCACTTTTCAGACCTGTGGCTACTCAACACACATTTATTGCCTCACATTCACACATTCAATTCATACACACATTCACACATTCAATTCATACACACATTCATAGCGTGTCAACCACGCACCAAGCAAACCAAGCCAGCACGTCAGGCTTAGGTGTCTTGCTCAGGGACACATTGACACTTAGCTATGAGGAGCCGGGTATCGAACCAGCAACCTTCCGGTTGCCTCTGCCGCGTGTCCACCATGGGCAAGAAAGAAATGCAAACCACTTGAAGTGTTTGAATTCATGTAAATAAAAAATGGCCACACTTAAGTTATAAAGTATGCACTTGAAGCATAAAATCAAATGTATAGTATCTGGGCTTGAACTGCACGAGCTGGCGTGAAAATGATGTCATAGCCTTAGGTTCCTACGGCGATTTGCAGCGTGTCACACACCTCGGAAATGTTGAAGCTCCGCAGGCAGAGCACAATGTTCAACGTCAAAACAATTGACGTGCTTGATTGATTGCTGGCACTCAACTGTTATTACACAACTGCTACCATTGCATCCCATCTTGATTGAACACTTCACCAGTGACCACGCACATCAAGACAAAATGACAACATTTAAATCCCTTATTGTACACATTCAGACTACATTTTTGGTAAAAATCAGAAATCAAAAAAGCAAACCCAAGCTCACGAAAACCATTTAGCGACATTAAGCTAAACGATACAGAAGGAAACTAATTTGAAGCTGCCCGCGACTGGCTAGCCGCTCGGCCGCGCATCCCATCACAAGCAGATGACGGATGTATGTGCAGCAATGCAGCGGGCCGATTAGATCAGACCCCTGTCCTGGTGCCTACTCTCCCCTCGGTAGCATCCATGGCTATTGAATTAGCCGCGTTCACCAGAGGGAGCCGCTGAAGGCTAACCACGTTAGCGGGATGCTATCTGGCCGCGGGTCGCAGCGCAGAACGCTATTGTTTATGATAAACACAGGAAGAGGGGGGGGGGGGGGATGCCACGCGCAGGTTGAAGCCTCTCCTCACCACATCACTTTCACAAATGCACACAAGGGTTCCGCTCTGCCTTAAGCGGTGCCATCTATTTCCCGGCTCAAAGCGCACAACCGCATCCATCGGAACACCGGTGAATGAACATCAAAACATATCAGTCACACAGGGACACCTTTGATAAGGAGTGTACACGGAGCACTGGCTACATGGTCCCCTTCACCTTTTGGATTGAGTTCTCCTATATGGTGGTCTACATGGAATCTTTACTGTCTATTTCCAATTGTCAATCAGTTGCTCTTTCTTATTTGTCAATTATACAATAGAGACAAATGAAATGCACTGAAAAGTACCCACTACCCAGAGAGGAAGAGAGGGATGCAGATAGGGGAAAGAGAGACTGTGTTCTCTCCAGTTAGTGCAGGCAACCACATCCCCATTTTAGGTTTCATAACCCCACATTTAGCCGGCCTCAGCTGGCCGGTAGGCCTCCTCTATCCTGCCTAACTATTGGTTCTTGTGTTTGTCCAACGCTTTCTAGCTCCACCTCGGCTAACCAGGAGAAAAACCATAATCATACCCCCGGCATGCCAAGCAAGCCTACCTACTAACACTGACCTCTACCAACACTGTACACATGCACCACAAACAATAACAGCTATACTTGAGGAGGGAAGTGTTCCCATTCATTCCACCCAACGATTCCACACACTGGTCCGTTGAGATGAATGGTTTACTGAAGCTACCGGCAAGCGCCCGTCCCTATTCATCCAGGCACGGGTGCTACATTCCTGGGAGAGCAGGCCTGAGTAAATAGCATTCTGGACAGAGTGTCGGGAATCAGAGCTGAGAGTCAGAACGCAGCGTCCAGTAAGCCAAGTGACGGCCATTTTCCCCTTCGGTCATAAAAAGCCAATCATCTGTTGACAAGACCATCTGCTGCTTGTTTTCTACACAGACTGCTCACAACTCGTGTTGTTCTTCGCGGGGTTATGACTCATACTGTGCATGTGCCTCTCACAGTGTCACTTCAACTGTCATTTTTATTTAAACGTCCTAGTGTAATAGAGGCAGGAAAGGGCATTCAGGTCAACGTCAACAAGCTTTAACCTGCAATGCAAACGTGCCATCTTCACATGTTCAGTTGTTTTCCACCTTGATAAAGACCTCTTTGATGCTATAGAAAGATCGGCATCAAGCATTCATAGGTTCCTGCTACAGGAGGGGGAACATATTCCACTGCGGTGAGTTTCATCAAAAATGCTTTGTTTTCTTTTGGAAACGTAGACAATAGAAGCCAGGGAGGTAATCGGCGAGGCCTGCAGGGGTAGCATGTTGAGGAAAATCCCTGCAGTGCTATAAATGGCTGACCTTCCTGTGCGCGTGTATTTGTCTTGACACATATAGGCCATCCCAACATCAGCTATCCGATGTCAACGACTGAGGTCCATCCTGTCTTATGTAAGCATGAAGCCAACCCACCTTCCTCTCATGGCACAGATTTAACGTTTTCTGTTTTGGGACAACCTTTGGGACAATGCTTTGGGACAACCTTTAAAGGCTTAAGTGTACTGGAATCATTGCCAGCGCATAATGTTCTTTCGGGAGATTTTCAACCAGTAAAAAAAAATGCCTTAAGTATGTAGGCTTAGGTTATTTTTCAGTTTCTATGAAATCCACCAATAAAGATGAGTTTTAATATTGTATCTCCTTTAAGATCCCTTGAATATATGTATAAGCTAAAAGACATGCAGAGGAAATTGTATTATAAGCACAAAAAAACCCTTGAAAATCATTATTTAACATGCAAACGTAATAGCTATATTAAGCTTAAATAAAACCTTCTTGATTGGCCCCCATTACAGTAGCTTATAACTGTTTATACAAAAGGGCGAGGTCTTGTTCTCTATCAAAAAGAGATTAAAGCGAATAGCTCAAATGTATGTTCCCACACTGACGAAAGGGTAGTGCAAATAAAAAAAACCCTGATCAGAGAGGGGGGTAACGACCGTGCGGGCAGATATATGTAATGGGTCTTTTTTCTGATAGACAAAGACTCTTTCCTGAGGTGATTGGATGGTAGCTGTGCTGATGTAAACTGGGGCACCATAAGCGTAGTCGATTGCAAAGGTCACGATCCTCAATCATGTGCCGTGACAATTGAGGTTGACCAAGAAGTGATCCAATCAAACACCAGGCCATCTGATGACTACACTCAACTCCTTCTTGGTTCAATGTGTGGGAATTAGCCACTTAAGCAGGAACACAAGTGCAGGTGCGCACGAGTACGCTGTGCTGGTGGCATGCAGACAACCAACCACCAGTTTTCGTGAAGCTCAGTCAAATACAGATGCATTCTGTATTTGATGCATTTAGTCTGTAAATTGAAGGGATTCAAATTCCGTGAAGTTACACTTCAGCCCCTGTAATATTTAAATGTTTTTAAGTAAGGCGACAGGGGGTAGAGCGGTTGTCTGGCAACTG
Source organism: Bathygadus melanobranchus (assembly GCA_900302375.1). Lineage (NCBI taxonomy): Eukaryota > Metazoa > Chordata > Actinopteri > Gadiformes > Macrouridae > Bathygadus > Bathygadus melanobranchus. The sequence goes on from OMKP01024058.1 coordinate 6,178, forward strand.
GAAGGTTGCTGGTTCGATCCCCGGCTCCCCCTAGCTAATTGTCGAGGTGTCTCTGAGCAAGACACCTAACCCTAACTGCTCCCGACCAGCTGGTTGTTACCTTGCATGGTTGACACCACCGTCGGTGTATGAATGGGTGAATGTGAGGCAAATGTAAAGCGCTTTGGATAAAAAGCGCTATATAAAATTCAGTCCAATGCTACATCTACCCATGGGAGAGCTAGCTTTCCTCCAGGGCAGATGCTTACACTGAAATGATTAGACGAGATGACAAGGAGATCTGTCACTCAAACAATATGTGGTGTACTGAGGATTGATTGGAAACTTAAGGCCAAATTACATGGGACACGAACGTGGCTAATGATTGGTGTGGATATTGACTTTTGCCAGGTGATAATGCAGTGTAGGCTATATTAACTGGTACTTAATTAATTAACCTGAATGTTTTAACTACAAGATCATGGATACACATTGATTTACAATACACAATGAGGTATTTATTTGAATCCTGTTAAACAGATTGTACTCCTTTTTTACAGTTCTATGGAGTTTTTACTGGTTTTGAGTGCAGCACAGCCAATGCAATCTTTGAACCATCTTGCATTAGGGCCTGGCGCAGACTCGTTATGCCACTAATTCACACCAATGGCAATCTAAAGTCAAATGTACTGCTAATTTACAGCCTCTCTTTCATTTTCCTCTGAGAGTATAATGTATTAATTGAATTGAGATGCTGGGCCACACTCTGACCATGCCAGCTGCTCCAGAATGCTACAAGTATCGTATAGTTGTTGTTGTTAGAACTGGGCCAGTACATGTACATGTACTGTGCTGTTTTGCATGATATCCAAGGGGTTATTGAATGGAATTAATGACAAAAATTGGCTGCTCATGGTGTAATGGGAACACGCAGCTATCACTCTGCATGTACCAGGGGACTAGTGAGAAACGGGTGTGTGTATGAAGTATTAGTGAAAAGGCAGGAGGGGCCGGCGTGTCTGCAACGCCAGCCAAAGAACAGCCCAACCTCAGCAGCTGTCTGGATGCAGGCCCAAACCCCACCCACACTTCTGGCTGTTTTGGTAAGCAATCAATATACCCATCTCATCCGTAAATTCATCTGTGGATATCATCTCTTTGCAGTATAACTATCTAAAATCATACACATTCTGGATGTTGAGTTACATTTTTTTATTAAAGTTCCCACAAAATGAACAATTATCCCTCTTAGGTCCAAACTGGGTTACCTGTAGTGGAATTACTTTCCACATATTTGCACCCAAAAATGTATTTGTGCTTACTTCTGGTAGATGGCTGTATAACGATGTTTCACTGCATGCCTGCACTGCCGTTAAACTGACAGTATTTAGTCCAACTGCATTGATCTATTGTCAACTGTAACTCACAGCACAGTGATTGACAGCTCGCTTTGACTTTTTATGGATTCACATAAAAGGCAAAACTCTACCCTAGCCACTGTGACAAACCCTCCCACTTTTTGAAAAGCTGAGTCCCGTCCCAACCTCTGGATTTATGCAGATGCCTCACGAAGTGTGGTTGCATAACGCCATCTGACTTCCGTTGGATACGGAAGGCTTTAACGCAACTCTGAATTGATGGTGCAATTGCCCTGCGGCCCATTCGTAACAACAAGCTTCTTCCACTGCCATCGGCAGGGCTCTCGGTGAAACAAGCAGATTGTTCAGACTAAGACAGACCAGCTGTCACATCATATGGGAGCGCTAAGTGAGAGAACAACACTTTATTCTCCAGCAACACATAGCAATAGGCTGAAAAAGTACCCTGGAGCTTGGAACCAATGAACTGTGGACGGCTGCTGGATGCTGCTCACGTTTGCATGACTGCATGTCAACCTTATAATACATCCATGGACTGAACACGCAACTAAGAAGAATCCCATGGTGCTCTGCATGGTGGCCCAAACCCTGACCACGTCCTCCCTGACGGGACATGTTTTAACAGCGGACAGGGTCGGGCAGGGTGGCACAGGCCTTGAGCGTGTTGTCATATAGGGCTCGTTCCTCTGAGCTCCACATTACATCTGTGCAGGGGTAAAGCGCTAAAGAGAGGGAGAGCAGCAGAACGGATCACATTACCTCTAAAAGCTTCAAGGAGCCAGGATCGCTGTGGTGGTGGATGGGGCCTCCGAACCCAATGGGTGTCCCCCCACCATTCCCTCCCCATCATGAGGCAGGGGACTCATTTCTTGGTCATTAGTGTTGGTTAGCGCGCCAGATGTTACAAATCCTGCTTTGCTGTTCTCCTGACTGGTAAAGCCCCCTCTCCACTACGCGATCAGTTGCTCCGATCGTCGTGTGGAGGGTCTTCACCACCCCCTGTGGAGTCGGCGTGGCAAAGATTATTTCAAACAGGTTTGATATTATTGGGTGAGTTCTATGATTACACTGGCAACAGCCAATGAGATTTGAGGTCAAGAACGTTGTCAGGTTTCAAAATGTTTGTTGGATGTTTATTTTACAATATGTCATGACCCGGCTCGTGAGCCATGACAAAAACAGGAGAGACACAGCTCCAAACAAACCATTCAAGGCTTCTGATTTACACACTAGAAACAACGCAGCCCTGTAGTAAAGTGATGATGTCAACTCATTCACCAGCTTCTACGAGCTGCCCATTCATAAGCCAATTCAATGACTTACCAATTGACTGGATGAGCACCCATTTGTCATGACCCGGCTCGTGAGCCATGACGAAAACGGGAGAGACACGGCTCCAAACTCAAATGTATTAATAAAAATAGAACCCAAAAGCATACTTAAAGTTATGAGGTGTGTAATCAGTGTTATCAGTGTGTCAGCAGATGGGTGAGTATTTGAAGTGATGAGTGATGTAGGTGTTGTATAAAGTGAAACCTAAACTAACGTGGCCGAAGCCAACCAAACAAAAACATGGTGCCAGAAGTGTGGAGAGAGGGGCTCCACAGACTGCGACAGCCAAGTCTTAAAGAGTCCTGGGAGACTGGCCAGGTGCTCCCAGTTGCACTAAGGACTGCACTAGGACTCCGCCTACCAGGGACCTGCAAGGAAGCACAGACTGGGGAAACACACGCAGGCAGGCCCTGCTAGAGCAGGAAGCCGTCACAAATATACATATAATATGTAGGCCTACATAATGTGCACAATATAGAGTTATACTTGCGCTAAAGTTACAAATGGGTCTCGACCTGACGATATCAGACAGCGGTGCCGCGAACAGATTGTTAAATTGTTTGCTAGACATTTAGTTTACAATAAAGGTATACGACCAAAAGACCAATCGTGTGGCGTGTACTGCTGCAGCCGCCCCGACTGTAGCAGAGAGCAGCCTTAACACACGGGTAACAGTGAATAAACACAACTCCCAACAGCAGTACATTTAGGGCATTTGGCAGATGCTTTGTCTGAAGCGACTTACAATAAGTACATTTGTGGATAGAGAGAAACCACAATACATCGCTGACGGTGCATTAAAGCAGAACCGCTTGAACAGATCTGCTTACTGGCCCAACAGGTCTGTTGATGGTAATGTTTTAGGCGTGTGTTTGTAGCAGAGTGGTTGGATTTTAAGTTTCAAAGTTTACAATGTAGTGCAGAGTCGCTGTTACTAATCGAAAGGTGTGTTTGTCTCGTAGCTCAGTCCCAGTGGCGGGAAATACTGAGCATGTAGGAAGTAACGTCAAAAGTACATTAGGGAATCTAATGCCATGAAATACTGAGAAGAAAATGTTGAATTAGAATGGAACCGGCTATAAAAACATCAGTGCTGCATGTTTTCTCTCTCCACATGCTAGCTCTCCAGCCACACTTCTTGAGTTTCACTTTCTCCTAGTTCTTCCGCAGTTTCAGAGAAACTCCTGAAAAGATCATTGTTCAGCACCACCCGCAGCTACGTCACTCATTTAAAAAAGTCACACAGGTTTCATGTGAACCTGAGCTCGGCGCACCGAACGATATCCTCGGTGTACGTACAAACTAGCATGTTGTAAAATCAAAAAACAACTGCAGTGGCCAGCGTGCATTTTAAATGAATGAAGTATAGGCGGCGTGGCCATACGTTCCAGCCATAGTCTTGTTACATTACTTGGAGAGTGAAAACGTTGGTATTCTGTCTCCACGTCACAGCAGTGTTTACACTTGCCTCATTACTCCAGCGGTGTACCACTCCTGGCTGAATGCAGCCCTTGTCTGAAGCAGGACACAAGTGCTGGGCTAAGGGAACACCGTTTGTAAAAGCTGCCCTGCGTTTTGCCACCATATGGCCCAGGAATTTACCCCCCAAAAAAATGTCCTGAATCTTGGACAGTCAGGGATGTTTGGCAACAGCACCTTCCAGAGTTTTCCCCAAAGTTGCAAGAAGAAGAGTTCTCTTCTTAGTCACAGTTATGACTTCCCATTCAAGTCAAGGCCTCCACTGGAGACCAACAGAAATCAGCCTCACCACAGCTGCGAGTGAGTTTTACTTTGCTTGTTATGTCTAACATGGACAGGGTGACTTTAAATTGCCCAAGAGCCTTTATTGAATTGTGAGTCATCTAATGAATGAAGTAGTTATATTTTCAACAGCGTTGCACTTCACTGGCTATGCACTTCACCGCCTGGCCAGTAGTGGATAACAGAGACCACTGATACACACATGCAACACCCACACACACACACATGCCAAAGACAAAAAGGATAACGTTATGAGATCATGTATTTAGAGGCAGTTGGGTATTATATATATATATATTTTAATTACATTTAGATGAAAGATAATAGCTGAAAATACTAGATCTGGTGCAGTTCTGGATTCACTGGCATGTATAACAGCCAGGCATCTCCATTTTCAGCAGATCCAGTTCTGGACTATTCTGGACCTGGATCTCTGGACCTTCTATTTAACAGAGCTTCTTTTTGTTTCTGCTACATACTCAAACTTTAAGTTTGTTCTTTAACCCCAGTCTACCTCATTCCGTCTTGCCTCCTCCCACTTATTTTGTACTCTCTCCACTCCCTCGCACTCTCTCCCTGAATCTGAATACATTTCTGCTAAATGCTAATGTCATCAAGCCAGAAGAGATTATACTTCTGTGAAAGCACTCTCGCTTCAAGCTTAACCCTGCGACAAAAAGTCAACCGCACAGTACCGTCTCATTTCCTTGGCAACAGTCTCATTTCCCTGACAACGCTGCAAGGACGTCTTCATAAAAAGGGAAGCTGCAGCTGTGCTACCTTGCTGTTGAGGGCTGTTGTAATGAAAGCAGCCATTCACGTAAGACTGCCTCGGGACACACGATGCACAGGCAGTTGAAGACACAGACGCACAACTGCAGCGGTCGCCATTGACGAACTGCAGTAGGTTTATAGAGACTATTAGTTCAGCTCATTGGTTTAACACACCTTTTCTCAATGTGCCAAATCTGCCCATGTCATTACAATGCAATGCGAAGAATCTAGATGGGAGAATTTACCTGTAGCAAGGGAAGTAAGGGAAAGCAATAGCTGCATTTTACGTCTGTTTTTTCTAGGAGAATCTGTGTGTGTGTGTGTGTGTGCGTGCGTGCGTTATATTTTGTGAAACCACAAAGTTGTACTTTGTCTCTTGAACTCAGCCATAAGCCTTTGTTTTGCCGTGTGCCATTTTGAACCACCAAATGACCTTTAAAACATTTCCACAGTTAACATGGAGGTATATGCTGCAAAAAGAAATGACTACTGCTACTTTGATCAAATAATAGCTCAAGGAAAATGAAAATTATTCCGACCAGTGCGAAGCCAGCACTCACAAAAGTACGGGGCTACTATTTTTCCAAACAAAATCTTTATTTAATGCACCTAGATTTGAGAATCCGTTTTTGCATCCCACCTAATATAAAAACCCATCATTCTCCACTTAAATTAAACAATAACTACACTAAACAATATAGCGGTATGTTGTATATTGTGACCCTACTGCCAGCCAGCGTCCATCAGATCCTCTTCTTATCCACTCCTCCTCTCCATCCCTACAGCTCCTCTCTTCAAACTAAGAACCAATCAAAGTGAATCACTCATTAACCAGCCCCACACAATGACAAGTCTGTTGAAGCAGCTTGCTAAAAGCCAACCGCAAACAATCCACACATCCCAGAATAGGATGCACACACACACAGGCCTACACTTCACTTTTAAACACAGCACTGGTCCAGTTTGCCCATATCCGAAAGTATTCCAAAGCCGCTCTGATATCTTGGAGTAAATTCTGTTTCCATCAAACTGAACCACATCCAACGCTGCATCCTCTGGGATAACGAGCACTCACTAGCCTTACATAAAGCCCTTGAACATCTACGAGCATGAAGAATGTTAAAATGGAGGTGAGGTGAGCAGAGGGAGGGTGGGGGTGAGGAACAAACCACCCACACATATTCATATGCCCTCAACATAGATGGGCAGCGCACATTCAGCCAGGTACCACTTTGTGGGAACCTATGATAATGTCATGTTCCACAACAGTAATGTCTAAAGTTACCGTTGCAGACTTCCTTAGCACCTATTGCTAACCACACATTGTTAATGCTGGCACAAAATCTCCACTCATTTTGTTTTGGGAAGACCCTATTGGAATGATTAGATCAGAGGTATTCAGTGTACACGTCATCAGTCATGTTATCATGACTGATGTCTTAATTAAGGGCTACGAAATAGTTTTTAAACATTGATGAGGCAGTGATTTAGAAAAAGGAAATGAGTCATCTATAAAAGTTACAAAAAGTTCCCCATACTGCATATAAGGGAAAAAAAAGTGTGAGCACACATTTCAGTGTGAGCACACATTTTGCAAAACAAATTATTATCCTAAAAGGTAAAATCAGA
>OMKP01024059.1:0-10139 GCA_900302375.1 Bathygadus melanobranchus
TCTCTCTCTCTCTCTCTCTCTCTCTCTCTCTCTCTCTCTCACACACACTCTCTCTATCTCTCTCCCTCTCTCTCACCCACCGTGTGTCTCTCCCACTCTCTCTTCGCCTCTCTCTCCCCTCCCATCTCCTTCCCTGGGACAATTCCTTAGAGTAAATAATTAGGATTCCGGCTTGTCTAGCAGAAAGATAAATGGCTGACATTTGTGACGTGCTGAGAGCTGATGTTCCAAAGCTGGAGCATTTGTTCTATTCCTGTAGGTCTCTAACATTTCCCTTTTTTTAATCTATAGGCCTACTTCTTAATATATTTTAATTAAATGTAAATCTTGAAATAAACCAGCTACTGTTCTATCCTTTTGTTGTTGAGTTACAACATGGCATTTCATTCTAATTTTGGTAATTTCAGACTATATCCGAATATAACTTCTGGGGTCTTCCCCCATTTTGCTAAAGGAAGGTCTAGCCCTAGATTAATTAAATAAGCCTATAGGGCTACACCGTTACATTCTGTAGACCTACATTTCCGACAATCGCTGACTATTTATAGGCCTATCTCTGCTTGTTATTGTTTGTTAGCGTTTACAAAATACAGGCCTAGGCCTATATATAATTCCTAGACCTTCAGACAATTTTCACTCACAAACAATCTTCGCCCTCTTTCCTGGAAGGTTTCATCTTGCCCTTCTAACCGTCCAGGAGAAATGAATGCCAGGTGCTCTCTCGTGCTTGACAACTGGGCCTCTGGCGGCCACCCCAGGGGTGAGCTCGAGATAGGGTGATTTGTGGGATAAAGCAGTTTTTTTCCTCCTCTATTTTCATTCCCTTTCTGCTTCCCTATCTCATTGGACGCAATGATAGGCCTACACATCTATCTATCTATCTATCTATCTATATTTATTTATTTAGTTATGTATTTATTTAGTTATTTTGTAGTTATTTATTTAGTTAGTTAGTTAGTTAATTTTAGTTAGTTAGTTAGTTAGTTATATTTGTTTATTTGTTAATTTATTATCTACCCTATCCAGTCATGTAAACGAAAGGACGTATGAGGGAATTGTTGGAGACACGGTGACCATATGCATCGGGTTTCCGTAGGCTAAGCACAATAAAAATAGCCTAACAACGGCAACCATGTCTGCCTTCGTATCACAAATAATGTAGGCCTATTTCTTCAACAATAACAATGACCACAGGCTAGAGGCCTAGTTTTATTCCTTATTTTTTATATCGAATGTTGTGGTTGTATTTTTATTTGTGTGATAATGTTTGTTGGATTAGAAGAAATTTACGAGAAGTCGTTGCACACAATATAGGCATATTTCTTAACACGCAGATAGCAACATAGTGAATACAACTAGTTCGCACTCCGTATAAATAACAACTATGTATAGCAACATAGTTGCCAGAAAAGGTATAACACACAAGGCAGGAGTTTACGGGACCCCAAAATAAATTACAAGGGCTAGCACATGATCTCAAAACATCCGATAGGCTTAATAACAAGTGGCTGCAATTAGTCAAATCAAAATAGGTAGGCTAATATATTTTTAGACACGAAGCGACTGATCGCGAAGACTGTTTTTTTTTTTTTTAATTTCACCGAATAGACGTCCAGAATGATGCTGTGGGGTCAACGTCCGATATTATCTCTTCGTTTAGTATCTCGACCAGGTTGGACTTTTTAGTAAAAAAAACCACAATAAAAACCGACAGTAAAAACGAAAAAATAATGTTAATAATAGCATTGTTATTGCATGTTAATAATAGCATAATAATAATGACATTACTTACTATTACTACTACTACTACTACTACTACTACTACTTCTACAAATATGACTTCTACTAATAATAATCACAACATAACATCATAACAATAATAAAAACCAATAACAGCATTATTAATAAAAGCATAACAATATTATTTCTTTAAAATTTATTCCTGTAGGTTACAAGATCCTGCAGCTTTGCTTGCATGGGCCTGCCTGGTGTTTGTGTTCATGTCTGTTGTGTGAGACTGAGATTGGACCAGGCACCTTTATGTGCTGATAGAGTGAGCGATAGAGAGCTAGAGAGACAGAGAGTGTGTGATAGAAAGAGAGAGAGCAAGATAGACAAGAGATAGGGAGAGAGAGAAAGATAGAGAGCAAAAGAGAAAAAGAGAGAGAGAGCAAGAACAACAGAGCACGAGAGAGAGAAATAGAGAGAGAGGGAGCAAAATAGAGAACAAGAGAGCAAGATAAAGTGCGAGAGAGAGAGAGGGAGGGGTAGAAACACAGCTTGCTCTCCCCTTGCCCCCGCCACCAGAGCATCTGCAGGCCGTGCTCTCCTCCAACGGTAGTGAGAGGAGGGGGTGAGGGTAAAGAAAAAAGGAGAGAGCCCTATTCATGTCATGGAGCCTTTCAGCAGAGGAAGATGGATTTATCCTTCTTATATCTGCCCCTCTCTCTGATTATTCTCTCTGCTAACCTTTCAGGTCAGATTCCAAGGGGCCGTTGGAGAGAGACAGTCACGTGACACCCGGTGCCAAATGGTCTTCCGGCAGCGCCTCTCAACAAGGACCGGAGAAACAGAAGAAGCCGCCACTTCTCTCGGAAATGCAGAAAACCACGTATTACGACAACTCCTCGACGCTTTTCGGTGGCTACTCGTCATACCAGGTGCAAGGGGCGGCAGCGGCCGCGGCTGCAGCCGCCAACGGCTTCGGCGGCTACGATGCCCCCGTGTCCCACCACCAGCCCGGCTTCCAGTCGGCCAGCCACCTGGACGTGGACTCGTACCAGCGGTCCGCCTGCTCCCTGCAGTCCCTGGGCGGGGGGAGTAGCAACGGTGGTCTCCAGCAACATTTGGCCAAAAGCAAGGAGCTGAACGGCAGCTGCATGCGGCCGAGCCTCCCACCTGAGCACCACCCGGGTGCACAGGTGTCCCCCCCGCTCCCCCCAAACGCCAACAACGCCAACGCCGGTGCCCAGCAGCCGGCAGGCAGTTCCGGGGTGTCGTCCGTCAGTAAATCGGCCAATCCCAATAAGTCGTCCAACTCGTCCTCCTCCCCGTCCTCCTCGTCGTCCTCCTTGCCCCCCAACCCGACGCTGGCCAAGCAGATCTTCCCCTGGATGAAGGAGTCGCGGCAGAACACCAAGCAGAAAAACGGTTCCCCAAGCACTAACTCTGCTAACGGTGTGTAAACTACTCTATCCGGCCTGTAACTTCCTGTCTGTGCGTTACCTACTTTCCCTCTGCTGTTCCCCAGTTTAGTAGCATGGTGGTGGTGATGGGGAGGGGGTGGGGGTGTCTTGTGGTCTGTACACCTCTCTCTGGACAGTAAGCTGCTTTGTTTCATGACAAACCATCGAATAGATGAAAAGACATGTAAAGACACGCTATGTAGACAACGACATTGAAATCGTAAGTTGGGTGAAGTTACATGATATCCAAATGAAACATGAATGAACAAGAGAGTGAGAGGGAAGGGGAGGAGGCACACAGTTGACAGACAGGCTACATAATTTATTCATGTTGAGTAATGTATTAAGCTTAAGTCATTTATTAATGTGCATTAAATATGACCACATTTAACACATGCTGCTGATGAATCTCTGTATATGGTACTTTCCCTGTGTATCTTATCATCGAGATCAAAGCTGGTGATCAGCTGTTTATTTGGTTGAGAGTGAGACAGAGACAGAGACAGATGTGTTGCAGATTAAAATAACAAACACATGCTTTGTGAACCGTACCATATCAACCACCGTTGCTCTAACACATCAATAACAACACTAGTTGTTGCGAAACCACATACGTAGATACGAATCCAGACACACACACAGCACACACACACACACACACACACACACAAAGTGTCTTCTCTGGTTATGAGATTTACTGGTTAAAGTAAAAGTAGAGTCCAACCAACACAGTGCAGTTCTAGCACACTGCAGATGTTGCTTCAAGGGATTTGTGTATCCAGCCATGATGCAATTTAGCAGCCAAGGGCCAGCACTGGGCTCTTAATAACTGCCACGGTTATGAAGTGTTGACAACTAATATTAGGGGTGGAGGGATAACTTGGCTAGTCTGCTGGCCTTTCTAACAATCCCCCACCTCCACCCCCCCACACACTTTTAATAACAAAACCGAACGCTTCCAAGCTATTCATGCCAGTATTCTAATTGTGTTTTAATATTTTCCCTCCCTTTTGTCCTTTTCCACCATTACTTATACTCCCTTTCGTTCGTTATTTCACTTGTTCTTTCTTTTTTCTCTGCTGTATTCATTCTTCACTGGCTTACCTTTCTCTTCCTCTTTACTCGTTTGTCCGTCTCTTAACTCTATCGTGTTGTTTTATTTCTGGTTGGTTCCCCGGTTCCTCGGCACCCATGCCCTCTCCTCAGCGGCGGGAGGAGGAGGAGGAGGTGAGAGCGGCAGCAGTGGAGAGAAGAGCCCTCCGGGTGGTTCCTCCGCTGCGTCCAAGCGGGCGCGCACCGCCTACACCAGCGCGCAGCTGGTGGAGCTGGAGAAGGAGTTCCACTTCAACCGCTACTTGTGCCGTCCGCGGCGCGTCGAGATGGCTAACCTGCTCAACCTGTCCGAGCGGCAGATCAAAATCTGGTTCCAGAACCGACGCATGAAGTACAAGAAGGACCAGAAGTCTAAGGGCTTGGGCTCCAGTTCTGGGGGACCCTCGCCCACCGGCTCCCCACCCCTGACCATGCAGTCCACTGCTGGGTTCCTTAACTCCATGCACTCCATGGGAGGTGGGGGCTACGACGCCCCTTCGCCGCCCTCTTTCGGCAAGCCCCACCAGAGTGTGTCCTACTCCATGTCCACTGCCTACCCAAATGTCACCATGAAGGGCTGCCCTTCCCAGCAGAAGTATGGAGCCCCGGCCCCGGACTACGCAGACCCGCACGGTCACCACGGCCTAGTGCAGGCCAACAGTGCTGGATATGGGACCCCCACCAACATGCAGGCCAGCCCTGTGTACGTGGGAGGGGGCAACTACGTAGAGCCCATGTCCGGCTCGGGGCCTACCATGTACGGGCTTAACCACCTGGGCCCGACGCCCCCTCACCACCAAACCATGGACTACAGCGGTGCGACGGCCATGTCGACCGGCAACCAGCATCACGTGGGTGGAGGAGGGCCCCCGGGCCCTTGTGACCCCCCCCCACATTCGACTTACACAGAGCTGTCGGCGCACCACACCTCGACTCAGGGCAGAATCCAGGAAGCACCCAAGCTCACTCACCTGTAGCAGGTTTGAAACAAAATAACTATGTAGGAAATAGAAAAAAATGAGTGACTAACATGATGCCACTGGCTAACAGGCTCAACCCAGTCCAGGGGGACTGGGTTGAGAGAGAGCGAAAAAAGAGAGTGGGTATGTGTGATAATCCAGTGGTTTATCTTGCTCAGGAAAGGTCCAAGCTTGTTCTTCCAATGTGTTGTCAGGGTTCAGCAGCCACTATCGCAACATGTCCACTGTTAGGACAAGTTTCGAAGTAGAAGAACACCAATTAAAACAATTGATGTTATTGAATTCCTAGCTGGTTAGAACTATCCAACCGCTATACATATAAGACCAATTGGCAGCACCTGGCGAGGTTGCACCTAGTCACCTAGACCTAGTGTTTTGATAACGTGGGAGAAAGATTTGACATGATGGCAAACGATTGGAATTTGAATGTTTGACTTAGAACTACCTCATGTAACGACAATGCCATTATCCACAACTATGAAGTGATCTGAGAGTAGATCTGAGGGTCTGAGAGTCGTGGTGAAGTGGTAGAGAGTAGACTTTCTCTACCAAACTTTTTTATCAGGTTCAGGGTTTTACGCGCACAATTTAAGGATTATGGTTAGAGTTGGGTTTCTTATGTTGATGTATGGTGTAATAAATATAATTGGAACTGTTATTGTCCAAAGCAGCGGAGGACCAAATCCATGTATATAGCTAGCAATACTCTCCCACAAATGTCTAAAGAATTCGTAACAATACTGAAATTTGCCATTGGACATTTCAAAGACTTAAAAGCTGGATCTCAAACTTAGTGAATACTGACTGTCCTGACCGTTAGCCACCTTAGCACACCCCAGGTAGCCTTTTTTTAAAGTTATGGATGGAAGAAGTGTGGCTTAGCATGCAGGTTGAAAATAGACGTAGCGCGATGGCAACATCTGTGGAACACCTTATGCTTATGCTTCACTGTGGCTTGGAATGCTTTGAAGGCATGTTTTCATGATAGCACCCACCTCCATTTCTAAACCCATACACACACACACACACACACGCACACATACACACACACACACACACACACACACACTCACGCCTCCCATTGCTGAAGCAAGGGGTAAATTAAATATAGAGGGTAGACTTTTTAATGGTGGTTAACGAGGTAGTTAGATTAATGATGCTGGCAGCTCTATTACTCCGAGGAGCACATCTTATTGTCAGTCCTGCTGAGTTATGTGTGTAGGGCTTTTCTGTGTGGAGGTGTGTGTAGGTAACAGAGGAGGATGGGTGGGGAAGCACACAGACATACAACAGCAACAACAACATATTCACACAAAAAAAACACACACCCCAGCTACCCTATGCTCCTCGTTTGGAAGAGAGAACAAGCATAAACCACTGGATTGTTGCCTTTCTCTATCTCTATCTCTCTCTCATTCAGTATCTCCTGCTATTTCCCTACTGTCGTTTGTCTTCAGAAGCAGCATCAGTCACTGAAGCACGCTTCCCACAATCCCTCATATTCCCCTCATACTCCCTACACAACCACACACACACACACAGCCACACACACACACACACATAGACACATCTTCTAAACCTTCTAAATGGTTGGATTTCTTAAACCATCAAAAGTGTTCCCAGTGGCCGGTTAGCCAGGCTAGTCTGGTACTCACACATGAACATAGTACGACTATCTTGGCCTTTGACCCACACACACACACACACACACTCTCACATTCACACACACACACACACACACACTAACACACACTCACAGCTATGCTACTTCTTTTTGCTGACACATGTTCATAGCCGGGCGAAACCAGCTGTTGACATCTTCAAACAAACATACATAAGAGAAACATACAAAAAAAATTGTACTTCTTATTTTAGCACAACATCGAGACAGGGTAAAAAAAAGAGTGAAGAGCTCTTTCTTTATTTATGTTTGAGTCATTGGCCCCTCCTTTCTGTCTGTCTGTCTGTCTGTCTCTTTCCGTCTTCCTCTCTTCCCTCTTTTCTCTCAGTCTCTGAGGGGTCAGTCGCGTTAGCGGACACTAAGGTGAAAAAGCGCAATTATTATTATTATTTTATTATTGTTTTTGGTTCACACATATCAACTTTTAACGTGGAAACAGGGTATATATTTGAACAAAAATGTATGTCCGGGATGAAAAGCAGATGTGCACTAGACTCTTATACAAAAAGACATGGTTCACTTTTGATGAGATCAGCGATGGCAGTTTGGACAAAGGGCATCTTTGAGCTACATTTCAACAATGTGTATTCATAGAGATCCAACATGATCATAATTTCCACTACCACAACATGAACTAGCCTATAATCATAACCAACATCGTCGATTGTCTATCGTCTTCCGTGACACTTTCAACACCACATGTTTTGGGCAGTGGTCTTCAAACACACATTGAAAAGTAGCACAAGTAGTATTTGGGTATCCCCAAACTCCTCTCGTTGATCGTGTTAAGAGTCTAGACTTACTATGCTTGCTACACCCGGACATCATTGTTGCACTTAGAGTTTACATTTTGATGGTTAAAGTTATAAAAAACGAAAAAAAATTAAATCTTATTTTGAAGACGGAAGATCCTCCAATCAAAGCGTCTTTGGCTAATGTGTGTTCAAGTGAACATTCATATATAAATATTTATTTGTTATAGCCGTTTAAAAGACTTTCTGTTTTGTAATATTATTATTATTTATCCTTCATGTATTTATATCGACAAAAAATACTGTACTTTTTTAGTATTTACCAGTTATGAAAGGGAAAAGGAATTGTGTTTCTTCTTGTCCATTGTACCGAAGTTAAATTTTTTAGTTCTTGTATTTTAGAAGGAAAAAAAGTAGTTTTTATGTTCCTATTATGACCCTTGTACATAAATGTCTTGACTTGTACAGGGAAAATGCTCAGAAGTTAATCGGGGACCCGTCCATGCATAGTCAAAAAATTTAGACAAACTATTAGCTGGCGAAAAAAAGAAAGTCTTTTTTGGAGAAAACAGTTACCTTTCTTTGTCCTTTGTAGATTATTTTCTTTCCTTGTTGAGAGAGTTGTCTGTCGAGCAATTCTTTAATAAAATGTTATGTTATTCAGAGCTATCCTCAGTCCTTTACACAAATGCAGTAATCAGCGTAATACATAACGGCATGCCATATTCTTCAAAGCTATGTTTCAATATTCCATGTTCGCCCTCTTTAAAGTATGGGATGGTGGGGTAACTATCATATTTTGGAAGGAAGAGAGGCTTTTTAAGTGTAATGTTTCACAATATAGATCGACTGTAATACAGGGATAAGGTACCCGATCAATATGTCCAGCAAGAAAAGGGTATCAATGACTACATATATACTGTATATTTGGGCGCCATGTATCAAACACGTTCTACCTTGATTATACTGTTTCATTGTATGCTGCATTGTTGCTATCAACCTCATTATTTTTGGAATGTTTTCTCTACTTCTAGTGGGCAACCATAACATAGGAATGGCACGAGAGAGCCACACAATCAACGCTCTGCATTGTTTGTCAATATTTCAACTGTGTTTGCTTATAAGAGAGCATAATAGCACATTGATAGCTGAAATAGTCGTATAGGCTTTCATCTGTCTTCAATCAAATTGTTATCAAAGGTTAAAAACAAACAAACAAACAAACAAAAATACAAACAATGTCTGCCCAGTGACAAGTTCTAGCTATCTTCAACTGGTCATGGTCTTACCTCCCCTCTGCTTGTCTGTAATATTATCAAGTAAATTGAGAAAAAGGCCAGTTGAGGATGGGTTTCTTATGTCACTTTTCTGTAATGGGTCATATGTAACATACCAGTACACAACTGTTCGTTTTAATGACTGTAGAATGATTTGATTAAGTTGTAGTTTGGAAAACAATATAAAACATTCCCTATTTGAATTGTATAATTATATGAGGCTGTTTAGGCTATATAGGCTATAGAGTGTTCAATGACAATATTTAGAAATGTAATGCAATGAGAAATGTTTCTGATTGGTTGCTGCTTTTATTTGGGTTCCCTACATAAGGTGTGGTCAGATATAAACATAAAAACAAACCAAGCTCTGTAGGAAGAGGAAGCTATTATTGTTAGAAGCCCCCGTTTTTTTCACCATGGACTGATCACGTGGCCCAGGCCTCTCTGTCTTGCTCTCACTCTCAAGCTCCTCTACTCCGCTTTGCTAAACACAGACGACTTGAGCGCGTCGTAACTTTGGACATAAATCAGACTCCAACTATAAATAAGGTCCGTACTTCCTTTTCCATCTCCGTTTGACTAACAGACAATAAAAACACCAATAACCAGCGCGAGGGAAAGATTAGATCTAATTTATTGCCTCATAAAACAGACGGCCAGCTGAGTTAGCTCGCATTACATCGGTAGCACCTAAGCCAATACAAACTATTACGGGCTTCTTTCACTGTTTACAATTGACAAGACATACAAAAAACAATTGTCGACAGATATGGGTGGCATTGTATGAAATAAAACAAAACATTTAACGGTACACTTCTTTTGTTTAGTCATTCAAATACCCTTTGTCAAATGGGAATAAATCTAAGAGTACATGTAGGCGTAAGCCTACATTAATCATATCCAGAGACTAATGGGCCTAATAAACAACACAAATAATAACATAATAGCCTAGTATTACTCCTACTGGCCTACTACTAGGCTGCTACTACTACTGTTAGAAGAAGAAGTAACAAGTAAATTAATATAAATATTACAACTAATCCAACGACAATAATATAAAGATAATATAACAATAACAACTATAATCATTATTATTATAATTATTATTATAATTGTAATTATTATTATTATTATTATTATTACTATAGTCATTAACAAAGAATAGATTCTGT
>OMKP01024066.1:0-14615 GCA_900302375.1 Bathygadus melanobranchus
CGGCAGTGGGGGGGGGGGGGGAGAAAGAGAGAGAAAGAGAGGGAGAGACCTCTGTTCTCCACCAATCGATACTTCCTACATGGAGCGCATTGACCTGAGGGAGAGGTTGTCCTCAAAGACTTATCTTAGTACGCAGAGAGAGAGAGAGAGAGAGAGAGAGAGAGAGAGAGAGAGAGAGAGAGAGAGAGAGTCAGTGGTTACAGTGTTTTAGGAGTGTAGTGGTGGTGTTTGTCTTCATAAGAATGAATAGAAAAGAGACGTCGTACAAGTGCACACAGTCACACAGCAAGAGAGACTATTTAAGCAATGAGAGGGAGAGAGAGCTGTAGATCAAATGAATGGAAAACTATTCCTGTGTGTGTGTGTGTGTGTATGTTCCAAGTGCTCCACCTAGTGGTCAAAGTGGCAACTGACAGAAGGTGATGACACCAAAGAGGGAGAGTACTGTATATAGCTTCGGCCATCAGCCCTGCCACAGGAAAATACTTGTATTTACACTAAACATACTGGCAGTAGTAGGAGTCCCAGTGGCCTGCTGCTTAGAGTAATCAATCAAGCTCCTGATCTGCTGTCTAACTGAGTGAAGCGAACTGATTTAGAGGACATTGAGGGTCATTCGATAATAATGTCAAATAAGACAAATGAGGAAAAAAAAACCCATCTTACTCACTGAATCAAGTTCTGGTAACCTGGGATCGGAAATAAATGTTTGGAGAATATGAGGATTTGTAGACCTAAACCTTACTCTGGGTCCAGTACTGCACATGGTACAGGGTTTGAACCAGGAATCCTGGGACTGGAAGCCATCAAATCAAGCACTTCCTAAACTAACAGCCAGCTATGAGGTGTGATTTGGCTTCACATTTGGGGAGCTGTCAAGCCACTGCGTGCGCACCCTGCAGCGGCAGAGTAGAAGAGAGATGAGAGAGAACAGAGAGGAAAAAAACTAAAATGTAATGGCTAGAGGAGAAGGGGACAAGCTAGTCCCCCCCCGGAAATATTTCGGATTTAGGGCAAGTGATGTTAAACAGCGCGTCCCCATATCCATCCAGCTCCCAAAGACCGAGTGAAATGACAAACGCAAATCGCGTTCTATTCGGCCAAAGACATGTGTCCAATAAACACTGTGAGCAACGAAGGCTTCGGGAAAATGTTCAACACCCCGGACAAAAGAGATGTGATCCCCCCCCCTCACGCGATACAGCCACGCTTTAACTTCCAACACTGCTGCACACAGAACATGGAATCGCCCGACGTGAGGTGTTCTTCCTACAGCGCAATGTTGTGCTTGGTGGCTCGTCTTGTGTCCGACACACTTTACATTGAAGCCCTGCCGTAAGTCGGACTCGGATCCGGAGTGGATCCCAAAGCGCACTGACTCCCTCCAGGCCACACTGTGGCGCTATTCAAATACAACATGTGTTTCAACCGATTCAGAAATGAAATGAAACGACAACGTCAACTAAATGTCAGAGTTTTGTCACGTTACATGGTGGCGTTGGAAAGGATTCATTGTTTGGGGAGACCCTGTTATGTTTAAGATAATAGACATTAACACATTGTGTTAATTACGTAAGGGATAATGTACAGTGTGCTGGTCATTATTGCGAAATAAACCCACAGGGTGATGCAGAACCCTGACGCGACCGGCCTTCTTACTCCCCCCAATGGACGTAGTGTGTACAGCGGGAGTCGCTCAAGAGTATATAGGCCTGAATTGTTTTCATTCGGTTGCATTCTGTGACTGCACATTTTTAATTAGCCTATATTTTGGGTACGATTGTATTTATATTTCCCTTGTAGGAGATGCATTGTGAATAACTTTTATTTTGATGCAAAGCTTTGTACATTAGCAGGAATGTAGCACAACATGGAGGTCGCTCTGTTCAGTTACATGTGAAAGTGAAAACATATTTTGTTCCTAAAAATCAACGAATAATCGTGATAAATGATCGCGAACTCAATATTGATCGTAATTATCATTTTGGCCATAATCGTGCAGCCCTAGTGTAGCAGATCACCACCACGGGCACCTACATGACTCACGACAGACACCCACAGGTACACCCACACACACACACACACACACACACACCCACACGCACGTGCACGCACATGCTGTTTGGAGATGAAATGGCAGCCTCGATGGGGTCTCAACCAGGTGATTCCCACCTCAAGGGGGGATTTGTTATTCTGAAATTACATCCCATTAGACGACGAAGTATCTCACACTGTGAATGTGACAAGACTGGCATAGAGGTGAGTAACGGACAACTTTCACCAGCCCCCCAACACCTGCACCAGGTCTAGCCGAGAGTAGTGGCTATTCCCTAGCATATATCACCACTGCTCCAGCACCAGAGATGTGTTTTGATGCACTCTCTTTTCCAACCAGGGTTTGCCACACACCACTTGACATAAGCGGGCCTAAATTAAACAAAAAACCTAACAAAAAAAATGTTTGATTTGCTAGATGTATGAGGCGGTCGAAACACTGTGTGGCTCTCTGTCTACACTTCCTCTAATCAATTCACACCTTTACTTAAGGTGTTGTAAGGTGTTGATATATTGCTTGTGGCCAAGCAATATATCAATGAACATAGAGAGGAATAAGAGGTTACCCCGCCCCCAGTAGAACTTTACCTTTGTTGAAGAACATTGAGGCCATTTGTCCCATCTCAACCCTCTCCACGATGTCAAAGTGATCCACATGGGCACTCGATCGCTCTAGAGAACAAGAGGAGAAGGAGGAGCGCCATCAGAAAAAAAGAGCCGATTCACCATGTAGTCATTTAGCAGACAGACGTCTTTACCCAGAGTGACTTAGACTATACAGATGCAGCTTCTCTAGAAGGGCGGTCGTGGATCTTCCTAAAGGACGTCTACAGGTAGATATTGGGAATCGAAGCTGGAACCCTAAACTAACCACTACACAACACTACTCCAGCAATTCAAGATGAACAGCAGTGGCAGCGAGGCAGATTAAAAAAACTCACTTCAGTGAGAATGAGTGAAACAAAGGCACAAAGGCAGCAACACCGGACCTCCACCTCCACTAATGTGCTAGTGCTAGTAAAAGGAATATAGGTTGTATGAGGAATATATACCTCCCGTTGCATTTAGTAACCATCAAGAGGCCTAGCTGGGTATGTTGGGATCAATACAACACAGTCATTGACAGTGTTGTGTTCTGCTATGAAAAGAAAATAATTAAAAAATAATTAAAAAGATCTAAAAAAAAAAAAGATCGTCAAAGATTCTTCTCTGGGCAATTGTCGCTTGAGACCAATATACTGACATTAACAGAGTAGAGGATATTCTAGCCAGGCTTTGGGCAGACATCCTGGTACCATTTCCAAGACTCCAGTTTATACTTTCGAAAACAACAACCGATCAATGGATTAGGATCAATACAGATGCTTCTGGGGAGTATCATGTCGGGTACTCACTCACGGACAGGATGGGCCGACACTCGGGCTCCGAGCGGCCCCGCACCATGACTTCATCGTCCGAACACTCTGAGGTGGAGTCGCTGCGGTCGTCGACCTGAGAGAGAGAGGTTATAATCAGCCAATAGGAGCACGAAACGACACATTACACAAGTGCTTTGTAATGGCTAGGTTTGTGTTTGACTGCTGTAGTATGGGGCCATTATTGTAGCAGACTATTTACAAAGTGGAGAGTTTTGTAACTGTATCTCAATCTGTGTGTGCGTAATCACATTTGTAAATGTGTAAAATAACCCCTAAATACATACCGAGATTACAGGAAACTGCAAATGTGTATTGGTGTAGTGGGTGAGATTTGTACATTTTTAAAACAGATCTGTAAATGTGTACATAGATATTAATGGCTGAAAATTCTGCTCCAAGAGCTGGAAATACAGACAAGTCATCAGTTACAACTCACTCAATTGGCTGTCTATTTGCCAATGTGTGTGGAGATTTGTCTGTGTGCCTCAGTAGCTATACAGCCTACATACCACCAGTCGATTGGGGTTAGGGTTAGGGCCCCCCCAGGTGATTTTAACCCTAACCCTAGTGATTTTAAGTGTGACATGGCTGGGTTGTGGCTCCAGTTGCGCCGATGCAAAGCAGTCTACGATTAAATAATGTTGTTGGATTGGCTAACAGCGAACACAAACTCGGCCAGCACTTGTATTGTATTTGCGGTGGGAAGTCAAGCTAAAACATCCTGTCCGGATACCAACGTTCTGAGGAAAAAGGCTTCACTGCAGGCCCTTTCATTTTTGGTCCCCCCCCTAAGTTCTGCTATAACATAGTCGGACCGCGGGATCCCTGATAAGCCTCATAAGAACAGCAAACGTAACATCTGGAAGGGAAACCAAGCTCAAGTGGCTAAGGAAAAGCCAATACTATGCTCCTTCCGACCTTAAGCGTGTTATTTTGCAAAAATACAGTTTTTCACGTGCAGTTAATCCAAAAAAATATTCAGGAGTGAATGGATTTGAATTGAGTATTAAACCTGAGATACAGGACAGGACTTTTATTTTTGGAATTTGGCCTTTATTCCCTCTGACTCTCCCTGTTTTTTTATTGGCTACGAGGCTGGAAGAGGGAGTGAGCTATAAAGCCAGACTGACTACTCAGCACTACTGTCAACTCCGGCCAGTAGCGCCGGAGGCCCCAAAGGCCTTCGGCCAGAACGCAAGACATTAACCAAAATGACTCCATAAATACAGTCCACACTTAACTAAAAGAAGAACGTTCATTCATCTCCATCTATATATTAACTGCAAACATCAGCAGGTTTCGATGACTTCTAGGACTATTTTAA
Source organism: Bathygadus melanobranchus (assembly GCA_900302375.1). Classification (NCBI taxonomy): domain Eukaryota; kingdom Metazoa; phylum Chordata; class Actinopteri; order Gadiformes; family Macrouridae; genus Bathygadus; species Bathygadus melanobranchus. Next base: position 4,798 of record OMKP01024066.1, read on the forward strand.
GGTCCATTTTAAAAGGCCTCTTTACAATTGCTCACCATAAATCACAGCACCCAAGTTGAAATAGCCAAAGAACGCCTTAGCTGGTGTGTGAAATAAAACTGAGCCGGGCTAAATAAACACGCATGTTTAGTTCACATGCAACATGTCTACACAGAATTTAAAATGCCACGGTGCTGAACGATTACAGTCTTGCATCAAAAATGGCATTTCCATCTGTATTCAACTTGGCGACACCCTAGTCAGAGCTAGTAACCCTAGTGAGTGTTTGCCATTCAGCTGAAAGGTTCTGAGTTCGTATCCCCACTGTCCGCAGTCTTCCTGTAGGCATCCCTGATCAATATGCCCTAACCCTTTCACAATCGATGTCTCACATTCACCCACAACAAGCCACAACCATAGAAGTCAAAACCCAGCTGGTCGGGATCAGTTCAGGCAAGGTGCCTTGCTCGGGGGCAAACAACACCGGCATGAATTTAACCTCCAACCCCTTTCTGGTTGACAGATGGCCTGCTTGACCTCCAACAAGAATGCCAGTCTGCTTGAGAGCTACGAAATATGTACTTTTGACCTTTAATACACACAGCCCTGACACAGCATGGCACTGTTAGCACCGCAGATACACAAGTAGTTTCACTAGGTCACCCCTATCCGGATCATCGCCTCATTTGTTTTCTACTGTCGATCTATGCTTACATTTATTTTTCAAATTGTTTTTTTCTTCTTTGTATTCTACCTGTCCTGCACTTGCTGCTGTGTGAGCCTAATTTCGGGTGTATGCCAGAACAGAGCTTCCTTAGCCACAATAGCACTTCGCTAGGCCGTGGATAGGACACTTTGACCTCTGAACGCTCACCTCCTCCTGTTCCCTCCTCTTCCACCGCAGCTGAGCATTAGCAGCCGCCATGGCCTCGATCACGAAGGTGGTCGTCATGTAGCTGTGGGCCAGAGAGAGAGATAGACAAAACGAGAGAGAGGAGATAAGAGCAATGTACATCGATATCTGCCAAAATGTGTAATATCTATAGACAGTGTGAAAATGCATGTTTTTTGTTGTGCCAAATTCTATTTTCATCCCATGTGTTTACATGTGAACACGACACTGATGAATAAGTCACGAGAAGTTATTTATCGTTAACACTCCTGCTCATAAGCAAGGCAACATCTGGAGTGGCAGCCCGCTGCTCCTAGCTAGGATGGTTTAAAGGCAATGGATGAATTTCCCCATGGGGGATTAATAAAGTATATCAAATAAACATCCCTAATGGAAAGTGTGTGTAACCTCATGAACGCCAGGAAGGATATGAGTGACAGGCTGACGACCCAGCCGGCGGTGGCGAAGGCCCTGGGCATGGTGAGCGCTCCCGTTCCCACGATCAGGTTGAACATGTACACCAGGCCCACCTGTCAATCAAGAGCACCACAAGCTTTAGATACAGTGGAATAGCAAGCTAGGGTTTATGATGAGAGTGGGAAGATACTGTGTTCGATCCCCAGTGTCCACAGCCTAACCTGTAGGCATCCTACCTAGGCCCTACCGGAGTCTGAGTTCATTTTGGAGAAAAATGTCCAAATGTTTATGTTTTTACACATTAAACTACACGAGTATGTACAGCACAAGACAATCGGTTTAGCCAGACCTTTCAGCTTTAGTTCTTGTGAACTGCTTAATATGTATAAAAACAATATATTGAAACTATTACTGCAGACTCTGGTGATATGATAGGAGACATTAAAATGTTAAGCATTGAATAAATCTAGTGTTTTATGAAGTTTTGGGGTAAGGGCCACACGTAATGTCTACCTCTAAAATAAAAACAGATAAAGAGACTAACCTAAGATAATTGATTGAATTAGGCCAACACAGTGATCAATGCTATCACATACAGTATCTGAGTGTTGTAGTTGAGTGTAATGATTAATGGATGCAGCTTTCTGAAACCACTCCTGGGCAGAGAAGCTAACATGTGATGCCATTTCAGTCGACAGTGGTTGAGATACAAAAAACAAAAAACAAAATTAGAACTTGAAATAAGCATGGTCAGGGTACTTTGGAAAGCAAATAGCAAATCTCACACAGAACACCCGAGGATGGTCTGATGAGTAAGCGTTTTGGCTTCCCCTGAAAGTAGTGAACATAAGTAAAACACATTCCTCATTGTGGTTAACGTTCGGCTCATGAGTTTAACTGCCACTCAGTTTAGTGCAGAGTTTAGTGCTCATCGCAGTAAACCAGCTGGTGCTAATTTTGAGCCATGGCCACAATACCAATGAACTTAGTCGCCAGTTATAACAAGAGGTCATCTCCATAATACACAAGGATGCCAGTCGTATTTGCTCTATATTGCTGGCCGTACATAACATAATTAAGTAATTAACAGTTTAACAATCTAATAGTTAGTTTATCTTACGAAAGGCAAAAACACCAAACATATGCGTTAATTTACTTACAAATGGGGAGTAAGGTTCCCCAGTCTCTGTGATGCCACCTGCCATCGTTAAACCCGTCCCAGATCACTGCCTGCAAGGGACAAAACTTTAGTACGTACGAATCTCTTTCAAACACAAGCACATGACATACACATGCACCAAGTGTCCCCGGTATCGACTCCGAGGCGATAATGAATACACTGGTTATCTTCATGTTAAATAGGTGATGAGCCAACATCAATAGCATCCAATAGATGCCACGTATGTGTGTTCACAACCAGATGTCGCCTCTGTGAATCAAGTGCAACGTTCATGTTAATCCACGGGCGTATTCATACATAACGTAGACAGACAAACTAACCGCGACACGCAGTTGCCAAACATGTTGACACAATAATGAACGATCCTCACCTCACGTCAGCACACTTCCAGTTGAGCTCGCTAGCAGTGATGCTAATTGTTAGCAGGATGCTCCTAGTTTGCTCAGACGGACGGGGTTAAAACTAACCTAGCGAGCTGGCCTATTCAACACACCCCTGGATAACCCCACTGTGCCGTGCGGCGAGTGTATATTGAACAGAAAGCCATAAGTCAGTAATATAGCGTCCCCCTGGTCTACGGTACGTAGAATGACACTTAGTAGTAAAGTTAGCTGTCAACTACACCGGTGTTCAAAAGTCACGTTGTCTGTCGCGTGTGCACTCGTTTATTCTGGCCGTCGCCGATGCAAACCCCCCCTCTTTTTAAACTGGGGTTTCTTATGCAACGAAAAGTTACAATTCGTCGTCAGTTGATCGTTGTTTTTATCTACTGTATTGTGACGACGAGTGATTTAATCATAACATGTCTAAAGTGCGGTCGAACTGAAGCACCGTCCGCCCAAGTTAGACCCAGTGATAAAGCGAGCATTTATTTACACATCGTTGGTCATGTGACAACTGTGGAGCCGTAATTTGCATTTATTTTCCAAGTAAATATTTGTAGACTTACGAATATTATATTTGTTCAGTTATGCAAGTGAAATACGTAGTTTGATTTTAAATACAAATAATATATTTAGGTTTTTTGTCAACGCCCATGAGAACGCCCATTTATTTCTGAACTTTCTGAAGCGTGGACTAGTATATTTTTGTTGCTTTAAAATGTCTTGTTTGCGTCTGTTATCGGTATGCTGTATAACGCCTATGCTTTTTTAAAACGTACAAACATCTTAGGTTTGTTGAAATACTCCTACAACAAGGTGATGCAGGGAGTTATGCCCCAATGAGCTTTTCCGCTCTAAAGTCCAGGAGGCTGAAAAAGTTGAAAAAGTTAGTCGCTCAGCTGTGGATTTGGAAAGAAAATAACTTTTAAACCACACTCTCGGTTTAAATAATCATAGCCATGAACGGAGACTGCAGAGAGAACACCACACCTTGTATTTTGGTTGTGTGGCAAGTTTGCAATGTGTGTATGTCTTTATTCTTCGCTCTTGCAGCCTACGTGCAGGTGAGTTGTTCTGGCTCCACGGCACCTTGTTTTGTCTGACTTCGTGATGAACACTAACGTTTACTTTCCGCTTTATATAGATCAATGACCCCGACGCAGGGATATGGATGGTGAGGTTATTGTTAGGCTATGTCACTGACATCTGTCACATCACGTTTCATCAACGGTGTCATTCATAAGGTGTCTCTTTTTTTTAGGTCGGATACGCCGTCCCTGCAACTCTTTGTATAACTATCGGGGTGAAACCCCAAGTGACCGGTAAAGACACCACTCGCAATAATCTATTATTAATGGTAGTTTACAAGAGTTACGATGATAATACGAGTGATAGTGAGCTACAGAGAGTATATGGTTATATGGCTGCTATTTCACGTTTTACCCAGCGCCACACGGTGTAGTGCAATTTTCAATCAACGTCATTACCGCCATCAAGTGGCTGAGCAGCTATTACAGCACATCATGTTAAATATTTTATACCAGTTTGTCTCCAACAGAGGTTAACTTTTTATATTTTCCTCATCGTTATTATATAATGACAATGTTGTTGATATTTTTCAGAATGGCTGCCATGGAGAAGGATTGCTGATCTCCATGTGATGGTTTCAACTGCTGTTCTGGGCATGTTGGGCTGGACGTTATATAAAGAACGCATCACTAATGTCTTCCAGCAAGAGGAGGGGAGGTGCGTTGTGTTGCATTGATTTCTATTGGGTTCAAACTGGGGATGTGTGACATTATTGTTGGCCATCCTAGCAGGAGGATAAGTACCTATGGAGTAGTATACACAAAGCATACAAACCATAATAATACTGATGATAAATCTATCATTACTTAGGCCTATTTGGATTTACCATCGAAGCAATCAAACACATGAAAGATAAAATCATCCATTCTTGCATCAAATACATCTCATCCTATCTTGTTGTTTTACCAGCAGTTGACCCCTAATGAGTGCTTGAAACTTGTTCTATTCGAATCTTACTGTACCGTCAACAATATATTGTTGTTTAATTCTCTTTGGACAAATGTACTTATTGTAAGTCGCTTTGGAAAAAGTCGTCTGCCAAATGCCCTAAATTTAAATTAATATTTGTCCCTCTTTTTTATGTTAAAAAGTGGTGGCCACTGATGGCAACCAAAGGCAGAGAATTGGTTGACAATTCTCAAAATGGTTGCCAATGGCAACCTAGCAACCATTATGGTCGAGTCCTGTACTAATGTCATATTTTCTATATGTTTTTAATAAAACATCATACATTCTAGTATTATGACCTGAGCCTTGTCTTGGGGTGTGCATGAAGTCGATGTTTGAAAGCAGGCCCTGCGCTGTTGTTATAACAACTACATTTTCTGATTTTTCCCCAGAGAATTTTCCGGACTAATGCTCACAGCGATTTGGCTACTGTTATGTCGTCACTCTGGAAGGTTGGGAAGTTATTTTATTCTTATTTTACAGAGGATAAAATAGACAATCGAAAAACACTGATGGGTTGTCCTGTTTTTATCTGAATGTTGTTTTTACGGTTGTGTGATTTCTACCAGGGGTCCTGTTGGAGTGCTGCGAGTGTCAACCGCTGCGGTCATTGTAGTCTTCCCATTTGCGGCATGGATGTACTACTACGTCAACAAGGAACTCACCACCAACTGGCCTTCCCACTGTCAAACAGCCATCTAAGAGCACACCTCTCTGCCTGTTTTCTTATTACGACTCTATGTCACGGGGACCACATCGAAGCACTTTCAAAATAACGTTGAAACATTAAACTGTTCTTGTCTAATCCCTGTCTCATAGTTTCTATGCATTACAATGGGTCAGAATCTCAGTGTATTACGCAGTAGAGAAATTCATTGTGTCCTAATAGATATTAATGTAGATATGAACAGTATACAGCTCTGCCCTCAGGATGAATGAAAAAAGAAGTGCAACATATAGGACAGCAATCAAATATGAATGCAGCTCAATGTATCTTCTACGGTGTCTATCTCCTGCTCCAACAGCCGCAATATGTAACCCCGCCGCTAGGTGTCACAGATGAGTAGTTTATCAGACGACAGATACCGAAAAGGAAGAAATACAAACGCAACATCCGGTTAATACATGCGTACGGTGATCACCTTTGCGCTGATCTTAAATCGGTTTATTTGCCAGGACTAATGGTCAAATTATAGTCGTATAAAACGTATAACCCGACCCCAGGCCAGCCGTTTGTATTCACGCTGCGTAAACTTGTATCTATGCTTCCTTGTCGGACACACCACTGTCAAGCTGTCACTGTATAGACATGGCTCTGAGGCTTTCAAATCCCAATATGTGGTGCGGTCTGCTTCTGCAAAGATGTGCACATACACACGGAGTCCGATCTATACACAGCGCCTTAACGGGACATACCGGCACGTTATTCAATGGCACGGCATCTCCGAGACTCCAGTGCCCGGTAGGTCAAACCAAGAGGACGGAATGAATGAGTGAGATAACCTGTCGAAGATGTAGCAAGTGGCAAATGTGTGTGTGTGTGTTTTGTATTGGTGTGTGTGGAGGATCTAATCCCAGTTTTTGCAGTACCTTGACTTGTTTTTGGTTGTTTAACTGTACACGGTACAGATATTGAGGACAACCCTGCGTTTACCCCAAATTCACTCCAGAGCTATCAGAGATCTACCGACCCCTCCACCAAAAACTGGGGTATGACACTATAATTGACTATCATTTTCATGTCTCCTTTCTGTCTTGTGTCTGAAACTATATGTACCGCTGCCATTCTTGGCCAGGTCTCTCTTGTAAAAGAGATTTTAATCTCAATGGGACAAACCTGCTTAAATAAAAAAACAATAGGCTATATATAACTACATATACCCTACAGCTGTGATATTATGGACATTATCTTGCTGCCAACGACCAATATGAATTACTTACTTAGTCTCATTTTTGTGTAAGTCATGGTTTCTAGTCAAATAGACAAACTACCCATTGTTGGCACTTTTTCTCCACAGCCTGTGACATGGAAATCTTTAGCCGTAACTTTTACCGTTGGCGGCGCTCTCCTGGGTCTCATGAAGTATTTCAAGAAAGAAAAGGAAGAAAGTAAGAGCATTTCAGCTGGAAACGTTAACATAAGCATAGCATAGTACTACATGTACACAGCGGTACTTACTATATATTACAGTCGACAAAACGTAGAATTGCTAAGGCTGTTAGGTAACTTTAATAGTGTATGGTTAGGACAGGAGTTTTGTCACATTTCTACATATTGTGTTTTTATGGGATCGTGGTACATTCGTTGTATTGTGCATGTGTGGGACTCCACAGTGCTTGAGAGGGAGCGTAACAAGTCGATAGGCAAGGCAGCGATTGGGGGTCCCTTCTCCCTGGTGGACCACAACAGCAAACCCAGAACGAGCGAAGACTTCCTGGGCCAGTGGGTGCTGCTCTACTTCGGCTTCACACACTGCCCCGATATCTGCCCCGACGAGATTGAGAAGATGATAGAGGTGGTCGATGAAATAGGTAACTATGAGGTCCTCCTTATTCCCATGATGCATTGCTTTACCACCCACAGATCCTGACGTTAAAGGGCCCCTATTTGAATACCAGGTGTGATGTTGACTAGCCATTACAAGCCATCTCAAAATCCACCCTCTAGTGACAATACAAGTGGGAGAGTCCACCCAGATGTGTGATGGATAGATCAGCATATCCAGTGCACTGCATCAACTGGTAGGTTGAGGGTAGATTTTGACACGGCCTGTAATGGCTAGTCAACGTCTCAACCTGGTGGTATAGCGGCCCTACACCGAAACTAACCAATGTACTTATTGTAAGTCGCTTTGGATAAAAGCATCTGCCAAATTCCCTAAATGTAATTGTAAATCTCCTACTTAATCTAAAATGTCTAAACTTCCAATTTCAAAGTTGAAACGCAAACTTAAAACAGCTGAAAAGTTCTGGGATCGAACCCCAATGTCTGCAGCCTAACCTGTAGTAACCTTAAGGAAGACGCCCCCTAACCGCTACCTGCTTGTATCTGAACTCCCTGTCAAGCTGCCTTGGAAAGAACCCTCTTCTCAACGACTGAATAGTAACCGTGCCAACGTTCCTCTGCGCGTGTTTCCTTCCAGACGAGATAAAGAGTATGCCGGACCTCACTCCCATCGTCATCTCCATCGACCCCGACCGCGACACGCCGGACGCCATGGCGGCGTATGTGAAAGGTGCATTAAAATGATGCTAATGACGTTTATCATGCAAACCATAACCATCTCCTGACACCTCCATGCATAAGGAGCTAGGCTGAAGCAACGCCAAAATGCTAATAATGAGAAGTTTATCATGTCAACCATAGAGAATTCTGCACAATATTGATTCTACATTATATACACTATCTATCTATCGATCTATCTATACGGAGCTGTGGATTCTCAACGTATTCATGAGTCCAACTTCGATGATATATTTTAGACAGCCGCGTTAAAACAGCGCCTCTTTCTGCCTGGCAGAGTTCTCTCCCAAGCTGGTGGGTCTGACAGGGACGCGGGCCCAGGTGGAGGAGGTGTCGCGGGCCTACAGGGTCTACTACAGCCAGGGGCCCAAGGATGAGGACAACGACTACATTGTGAGTATCCCCTCTCGGTTCCATCACCGTTTACTCACTGATGGCGACAAACCGAGAATGTCTTTACTATTTAGCAGTTGAGTAGAGAGACACTTTTCATCCACAGAGACGCACAAGGAGTTTTTCCAATTCGTTCGGAGCATTTGTTTCCGAACCCTGGAGCGTTTCCCTCCCTAGTTCCGTTCCGTTGCACGTGTGAATGCAGCAGTCGGACCAAAACAAGTGAGCCGAGACCACCTAGTCTGGGTGGACTTTGCCTCCAAGCGCATCCGGCAGTGTTGTTTTTGCAGTGAGAGTGCGATCCGACTCAACGGACTGAAACAACTCCGATTTTGAAAGCTGTTCTTCAGTTTAGCTAGCCTTTTTTTTTTTTTGCCTCAACCCTCTCAGGTTGCTAGACGTGACTTACCTCTAAGCGATGTTCTCCATAGGTGGACCACACAATCATCATGTACCTGGTGGGTCCCGAGGGAGAGTTCCTCGAGTACTATGGACAGAACAAGAGACCAACAGAGATCAGCAGCTCCATCGCGGGTTTCATGAGAAAGTACAAGGGCAAATAAAGACTTAATGATGATCACACGCTATATATACAAATGACCAATGATTATTATTATTGTTTTTTTATGATTTATTAGAGAAAGCACTAGTGTGTTCGTGTGTGTGTGGAGTGCAGTTGTCTGCTGGATTGTGGGGTCCATTGGTGCCCCCTGGTGTCCGTGAACGGGCATTACACAAAGTTAAAGAAAAGAAGTCAACTGTAAAGTTTGATTCCATGTAAAATGCTGGCTTCGTCGGAAGTATGTGATGGAGGACTTTACCATGGGTAGTAGCTAATGCCTGAGGCTTTGGACAGTAAACACCACCACACAAATCACTTGAAGAAGGTACCCCATTTCAGGATAAAAGTGCAATTTGGAAAAAATGAACTGTTTTATTCAACATTCTAATCACTGTCGTTTTTTGCCATGTTTTGCATTGTTTCTGCACTTATGACCTTCGCCTTGACACTTACTATTTATCAGGTTATCTTTGTTCTGAGATGTAAAAGAATAAACAGTGGAAAGTTGTTTTTTATATCTATGTAAACAGTGTTTGACACCTTTAATGCCAGCAGGCCGGTTAAGAACCACACGGCGTTCCTGAAGCAATCCACTGAAGAAGAATTTGCATCGCTACAAAAAAGCAGCTAGGAATCACATTTTTTGGGTGTTTTCAAACGATGAATCTATGTTCATACAAGGTTCCTTCCAGCCATTAGGCATGTCTTTACCAAGTGTTTGACCTGCTTTG